>CAAKHF010012732.1:12095-22922 GCA_901007745.1 Hippocampus kuda
GCACCCCCCCAACCCCCCCCCCCCCCCCTTCATTGTCTCATCAGCTGAGGTGGAAATAAGCGTGTGAGTCATCAGGACACATATAAATGATATTTATTGACTCCAGATCAGCATTCAACACGGTCATCCAAAGCAGGCTAGCTGAGAAGCGAACAGCCCCGCTCTGCAACTGGGTGCTGGATTTCTTCACAGACAGACCCCCCCCCCGTGACACCAATATCATCAAGTTTTCCGATGATATGACACCGGTGGAGACAGACTGCAGGAATGAGGTTGCTCAGCTGGTGTCCGCAAGCTCTGCAGAAGCCTGAGTTTTCTCCGGGTTCTCCCGTTTCTTCCCACATTCCAAAAACATGCGTTGCAGGCTCTGTGTGCCCTGCGATTGGCTGGCAACCGGTTCAGGGTGTCCCCGGCCTACTGCCCCAAAACAGCCAGGATAGGCTTCAGCTGCGACTCTTGTGAGGATAAAGCAGATCAGAAAATGGATGCAAAACAGGGGAGACTCTTGTGGAAGTTTAATCTCAGTGCCTTTTCCTCCTCTCTGAAGGACGAATGTGGTATGGGAACCTTGCTGAGCCTGAATGTGCACAACAATAAAAAAAAGAAGCCCAAGATAAAAACGCAAAGACCAATTTGATATTTGCCATACGGCCCTCGCGTTGAGCCAAATGAGACGATGCGACCGGCGGCCTTTTGCCAACGTTTGTTGTTAATGTCAGCACATCAGTCAATCGGCGAAACTTTTGAGTTGCCGTCTTCACTTTCTGCTTTACTTTGAACATGTCAGGATGTTATCTTGTTAGCGAGACGCTCTCCTCGCACTCTATCTTTAGCCTTGCCTGTGATTCTCCCGCTTCTCATGACTCACCAAGCAACACACACTGGGAATTATTAATGCTTCTTCCAAAATAGCAATAACGGCAGCAGTAACCCGTGGTGACAAGAGGGCGAGGTGAGCAGAAATGATGTCGCCCCTCCCTGTGTTCCTGATCCCTTTTCCGCCCACTTGCCGCCTCCAAACTCCAAATTAAACTGCATGAACTGTTTCTCAAGTTTCATTTTTATTTAATTTGATTCCCCCACCGCTGCTGGAGAGTATGAATCAGTATCTTGGATGTGCCTGACTAGCATCCTAGCTCATTTGTGAGGTGTGACATCATCAGACCCGTCGAGGCATTCAACTCCTCGTTGGCCATTCTTTGGTAATAAGCAGAGTGGAGGTGGCCGTAACCAAGCGGCTTCCCGCCGGGTAATGAAAGGTCCGGCCTCTGATGCCGAGGGCAGCTGGGTGAGCACGGAGGCCATTAGAGGGTTCGCGGCAAAAGCCTTTTCGACTCCAAAAACGGGACTCGTCTGCACAATTATTGCATGTCAATAAAATGAGCAACATGCCGCCGTTTCAAGATTAAGGAGAAAACAAATGATGAGGGTTTGGATTGGGAATGGGCATTCATTGATATCTCTTAATAGCAACTGTCCAAATGTGGTTTAATTGAATGAATTGGACATAGGCCGTATAGTTTGGAATATTGTTTTATTAAATCACATTCTGGTGGACCGGTGTTCCAGTTGTTAGTGAATCAACAGTTCTTTCCGCACCAATGATCAGTGGATCATTTGGCTGTATGGAATTCCACATGACACTCAGTTAGTGGTTAATGGATTGAGTGTTTTTTCCCTCGTGCACCAGTCTGGTATATTTTTCCTTCACGGGTGTGAAAAAAGGCTACGGTAAATTAAAAAAAAAAATGCTCTCCTAAGTCTCTCGAAAAGTACCACGGGGACTAATGTCATTTAACATTATAGTATTTACTGAATTGAATCCTTCAGGCCGAGCTGACTAAAAAAAAAATAAAATAAAAAATGGAAACGCAAACCAACTTGTAATTGCCACAACTTTTTTTTTCTAGTTCTTTTTCGCCGAGGGACTCAATGAAGAGTGAGATTCAATGAAAATTTCCTGCGGTGAAGCAAATCATTTTCATTTCATTCCGAGTGCTACTGAGGCTTGAAGAGTTCCATTAACTCTCTCTTTGATTTGCTCCGTGGAACGTTGTTGTAGTGCACCGAAAGATGATTCGAAAGTGCTTTCCTGTTGACTCGCCAATGTGCCGCATGACAACTAAACTCACGGTGTTGTTTGTATTTATGACTTTGATGTCCTCCGATGTCCTTAACTTTGATGTCATGCTAAAAAGGTGATCCTCCAGCAGAAAACAAAGCACTTGGGTTAAAGTTATTGAATTGTATTATTTTGTTTTAAACGGATATATATATATATATCTATATGTATATGCACGTTTTCTGAAAAGGCATTAAAAAAAAGCTTCCCAAAGATGTGTATATATTCTGGAAATCAGGTAGTGTTTGGTGAACATGTGTCAATTTAAAGATTGAGTTAATTTGACTAATTAAGTCGATTTTTTTTCCCGCCCTAAAAAAAAAAAAAAATTAAGGTGGTGAGAATCTATGTACACATTGACTACTTTCCCCTCTTTAACCCTTTCAGGGACAGCGGTTACTACAATGGGCAGTTGTATGTTATCAGGTTACTGTGGAGCCCCTAAGGGGACATGGAAGAAAAAAAAAAAGAACTTTGTATTCCCTCACAAAGTTTTGCATTCCTCGCGAAGATTGCGAGATAACGCAAACTTGTTTTTTTTTTCCGCAAAAGGGCGCTTTTTTTTTTTTTTATTTATGCGCGTTGATGTACTTACGGGTCATTTTCCGGGTAACTGAAAATGACAAACATGGATGGCGAGTTTTATGGAATTTTACTTTGAAATTGGCTTGAAATACAAAGACATTAAATCTGTTCTTGAGCTTAAATACAGTTTCCAAGTACTCCTCCATAATTCTCTCCTTCCTCGAAGTAGTGTTGTCTCTCAATCAGCCACGCATGAGTCGATATTTGCCAAACTGACCCGGAAGTACAAAAACGCGCATTGAAAAAAAACCCCCCGTCCGCTTAAAAAAAAAAAAAAAGTGCGTTATCTCGCAATCTTTCCAAGGGAATGCAAAACTGAGAGGGAACGGAAAGGTTTTTTTCCCCCTGTATTTGTCCTACTTGTGAAATAATGAATTAACTGGGGCACTAATCACCTTTTGGGGAAAGCTGAGCACACCCAAGCCTGATTACCTCCACACCTGTTCAATCAACAAGTCACCTGTCCGACAGAATGAAGTTGGCCAACAGAATTCAAAAAGCTGCAACAAAAGTCCATGCTCCAAAGAGATTCAAATGAGCAATAAAATAATTGACATGCGTCATCAGCATCGAAAGAGTTACGCGGTCATTTCGAGAACTTTTAGACTCCAGCGAACCCTGGTGAAAGTCATTATTCACAAATGGAGAAAACATGGAAGAGCGGTGGAACTTCTGAGGAGCGGCCAGCCTCCAGGAATGAACCCGAGGGCAACAGCGACGAGACGACTATCCAGGTGACAAAGGAACCCAGGGCGACGTCTGTAGCACTTCAGGCCGACTCGCCATGTGAAAAAGTAAGAGGCCTCTTCTAAGACGTTTATTTTTGTTGCATTGTTGCCCCACTTAAATGGTTTAAGTTCATCAAACAAATGTAAATATCAGGTGACGAGAAAGTGTTTTGCGTAACTGCCAGTGAGTCTTTAACGTCTCTGAGGAGAGATTTTAGCCCACTCTTGCTTGCAGAATTGCTTCAGTTCAGCAACACCGCAGGGGTTTTGAGCACAAACGGCCTTATTTATTTATTCTTTGAGTTTGATGTGTATTTTAAGACAATCGGGCCCTGCTCGGATCTGCGGGCCTTGTGTTTCTCACTGAGCTGAAGTTTCTTGTGCTGCCACTGAAACGAATGCGTGGAAATGACCACCGCCTATTTTCCTCTCCCTAAAACAACTTTTAATGCCAACTGCTTAACAGCGCGGAAAGAGAGCGTGGCAGGGTGACAAGCGCCGCATGAAAATTAGCAGCGTGAAATTCCACTTTCCAACGCATCCAACTTCAAAGCTGATGTTCAATTAGCCAGCTCTCCAAATATATATTTTTTTATTTTCTTCCATCTCCTGTCACTGTGCCAACACAATTAAACGAGGCTTTATGCGTCACATTATTTTTTCTTTGGGTTGACGATATGACACGGATCTTACTTCGACTTCTCAAAGAAGACAAAAATAGGCCAATCGACTTGATTTCATCTGTGAGCACCACGATGGGATGTGTGTGCGTGTTTGTGTGTCGTAATACCCTTGCCTGCATTAATCTGGCTTTACGCTCATGTGTGTTTTCTCTAGATCAACTAAATTCCAGATTAAAATCATATTTCATTTGCAGTCTAGTTATCAACACGATTTACCCGGCGTTCACAATCAACTCGATGCTTTTCCCAAGACGTTTGTTCAGCCATGAGGATTTTTTTTTTCTTTTGTCATAGTTTTAGATTTCCAGCGTACTTAGTAGTCGAAATGCAAGAGACTCATGGATGAGAGTTTTACACCATCACGGTTCTTCTTGAGGCGGGTCTCCCTTTTGGTGTGCAGGTTGCTCATGACCTTGCTGTTCCACGTCATCTGGTGCTTGAAGCACTGCCTCTGGCGGTCAGGAGGCATGAAATGGAATGAAAGCTACAAAGGTAACTGTGGTTCTATGAATCACAGATGCCTGTGAGAGTTGACATTTGCAAGTAGATTAAAGAATTTTTTTTTTTTTTTTTTTTTGGCCTATTGATTTTTGAGGGATTAATCTAATCGCGCATGTGGACAATTGCATGCCGTTAGCCACCAACAAAAGTATTGCAGCGTATAGTGTTGCGTCACGAAAAACACGTGTACATTGCTTTCCTTGGAGTGGAAAAAATGTGCCCTCTCTGGTTTATGATTTAGTATAGACCATTGGTGTCAAACTCAAGGCCCGGGGGCCAGATCCGGCCCGCCACGTCATGTTACGTGGCCCGTGAAAGCAAATCATGTGTGTGAACTTGCACGATCCTTGCTAAAATGTGCACCGAAATGTCGAAATGTCATGTGTAATAAATAAGAAATTAGATTTTGCTATAATTTTGTTAACCTGTTTACACTCACTTGAACTAAAATTGAACGAGCTCTTATAGTTGACTAATTTAAAAACGAGTATTCCAATAATTTGTCGTGTACAAATAATAATGGGATGAGATGATTAAAAATGTTTGCGGTTTCAATGGCCCTCCGAGGGAAGACGTAACTCCAAAGTGGCCCGAGACAGAAATGAGTTTGACACCGTTGCTATAGACGTATGTACGCATAGCTGCTCTATATGAGTTGAGATGGTGATGGCAACAGGCTCTCAAGTTAATTTGGTGTTGTGATGTGGATGAGGCTTTGATCAGCGGAAGAAAGACGGCGCTAGCGCTGCCTGTGTGTGCTGTGATGATCAAAAGTTGTCACTCTCATAACCAAGGACCCAGTTGGATCGCTGGTGACAAAACACGCCACAACTGTAGTGGAGTGGGAGGTATTAGTGTTACAGTTTCATTTTTTTTGTGCATATATGATGTCCTCCATAATAATTGGCATTGCTGGTCAAAATCAGTGAAAAGCCTTACTTGCACTCATTCCTAAAATTTTGCAAATGGTTCAACACACACTAACCCAAACTCGTCCATGGCCATCTTAGTCCGATCTTTCGATATCATGTTTTGGTCTTCTAAGCGTTCCTCGTAACCTCTTCATGAATTGACCTACAACTATGTCGGCGATGCATTGAGTACAAGCGCTAGAAGAATACAGTAGGAGATGGAGTGTCCTTTATCTGCGGTACGTGACCTACTTTTTCCCCAGAAAACAATACGTTGATTTTCATTTGAGCAGAGCCGCTTAACCTCGTTGCCGCTGATAGTCAAACACACAACTCGCTTATTCTCTCAGTCTGAGCGGCTTTCGACCAACAAGAAGTTAATCAGGTGAGAGTGTTTCGCCTCCTCTTGCAATCAATTCAAGAGCTTTTCATGCACAATGTCTTTAAAGCCACACAAGCAGATCTTGTTACTGCAAACATGTGCTTACAAAAGGCATTCTGCTTCCAAATGGTAAGAGTCTCTCGAGATTAATCTTTTATCAAGTTGGTATCGCCGCCTTGCAGGTCAGACGTCGAGGGGTCCAAACCGGGGTCCGGTCTTACTCGGGTTTCATTCCCAGAACATGCACGGCAGGTTGATTGACGTGTCTAACTTGGCTGTCGGTGTGTATGTGAGTGTGAATCATCGTTTGCCAATATTTGTGCTGTGCAATTGGCTGGGACCAGTTCAGGGTGTAGCTCGCCCAAAGTCAGGTGGATTAGGTTGCAGCACACCTGTGAGCCAAGTGAGGATGAGTGGTGAAGAGAATGGATGGATACAATATGAATTAATTAAAACAATGACCAGTAAGATATGACTTCGTCCTGTGAATTCTGTAGGTTATTTAAAAATATTATATTAGCGCCGTCCTGTGAAAACCACGGATGCCCATTTTTGTCATATTTTAATATTTTTTACGTTAATGTGGTGTCCATGGGAAAGTTATACAGCATGACGAAATATGAGCATATTACAGACTTCACCTTCTTAATAAATACCACCTTTCCTGTTATCTGTCTTATATATCTTATCTATCTATATTGAATCTCATCTGTTCATGCAGGTAAATTTCCATTCCAAAAATATAATGAATGGTGTTTTTTGGACAAATGTTTATCTGCGTACACACTTAGATATTTGTATTCTTCAAGTGCCCTTATCTGTGGCCACCTCTTCCATATCAATAAGATAAAAAGAAGATAAACAAGCACTGTGGGGGGAGGAGGACATGAAAATGCCAAAGAGGTGAACTGGAATGACAAATAGGAACACGCAAACATCCAAATGGACCCGAGTCACGCTCCAGATAACCTTTAGCAAAACATTTGTGGGTCGCTTCATCTTGAAGTGGAAGACGGATGTTGCTTTTTGGGCCTTGATGCGAGCCTAAAATGGCGCGAATTAACCCCGGCCTGAGATGAAAACCATTCATGTGGTCAACTTTCATTCGAGCCTTTTCACAAAATAAACCTGTTTGCACTATTATTAAAATAGTAATAATAGGAATTCATCAATCGGTATTTCAGCCTTTCCCTGCCTTTTCACGAAATTGAGCGTTTGAACAACTATTAAGAGATAAATAGGTATCCCTTTTTAAACTATTAAAACAATGATGTGAAAGTATCTACATTTTCGCTAACTCAATTATTCAAGTGATTAAATGGCATGGGGAAAAAACATCTGCTTCAATATGGCCTTTTCATACAGTTGTTAACAATTAAGAGCGGGAATTTAACATTTCGAAGAAGCATTGTCATTAGTATCCAATCCAATCATTGTAATTCGATTGATCGACAAATGATTCCAAATATGCTTCCTTTTTGATAGTCTTGGCTTTGCCGGGGAGTGTCCATCTTTTGGAGATCAGTCATGTTCCATTGACATGTGACTGCCCACTGATTGCATGCTAGCCAATCACGTTAACAAAAGCTGAACTCAAAAGAGCGAAGCGGCCCATGATACATGTGTGGTTGGATCTTGAGAGGTGTCGGTGTTCATCTTTATTTTGCTTTGAGGCATTGTATATTTTTAAACAATCCCTAAGCCCCATTTTCCTGTGCCGCCAACACCGATTCCCTCTGGAGTCTTTTATATGGAGATGGGATTCTTTTTTTTTTTTTTAAAAAAAAAAAAAAAAAAAACCTTTAAATAATGCAAACAGAAACAAGTGCCAAAATAAACACATGCATTTGTTGTCGCCAAATGACAGCGAGGCTTGAAGAGTGACGTCGCTCGCTCATCTGTGAACGATGGGCGCCACGGTTTGCTGTGTCAGTATTCACAAAGAAGTCTTTCGTTTTTGGCATTTCGTGCCCAAGTGTGAACCAACGTAGCACATGAGTATTTAATCCTAATGTGCCATATGTCTGAGACAGCCGTTAACGTCCAGCTAATTAGCATGGCGGTCTGAAGGAGCTGTGCAGCCTCTTGGTCCTCCGGGTGTTAAATTCAAATGGATTTGAATGACTCATTCAATATTTGTAGGGTATGAAAGCTTAAGGAACAAAAGCTGGCTCTTTAAAAAGAACATTGACCAAAAAGAGTTCCATTCTTTCAACGCTGCTGAATATGCCAGCAAAAGCAAACACACAAGCTGCTCAAATCGGCGAGCCTGCGGGGAATCGGCAGCAGCAGCAGCAGCAGCAGCTGAGGAGGAGTTGAGCGCTCCTACGCCGTCCAAGGTCGAGCGAATTAGTCAGGTGGGACGGCTCACAGCCAGCGAGGCGGGCGTTAGCAGGCGCCGCCCGCCCTCTATTCGTCACGTTGTGATCTGCCTTGACATGATGCCACCGAGCCCTCGTGGACCAGCTGCCGTGTCACCGCGAGGACGCTTCACAGCTTACCCATTAAGCTTCTCTGGCTGCTCGATGCATCTCGGACTAACTTTAGAGACGACTTCGCCACAACATGCTAGTCGCTTACAGTACATGGGACATAGTATGGAAAGGAAGGAGACATCTCTTTGCTAATCGTAGACCAATATGACTGCTACCACAGTTCTCGAAAACTTTTAGAAAAACTATTTTCATGCAGACTTGATCATTTTATTCAGAAACATATGCTAATAAGCGAAAATCAGTATGCTTCAGAGAAAAACTGACCACCTCAATGGCAGTCATGGGAGTGTGTGGAAGCAAAAGCCACAAGTATAGACAACAAAGAATCGACCGTTGGGATTTTTCGAGACCAAAAAAAGAGGCTTTTGATTACCCAGATCATAGTATAGTATTGAATAAATTAGCGTGATGATGGCATTAGCATCTTAGAGAGTTAGCAAAAAATGCACAATTGGCTGAGAATAGGATCCACGGCAAAAAATAACGCAAATAGGAGCAGTTATGAATAACGAACCCCGAGCAGTCGACCGTTCAGTGTACACAATTCAAAGCTGTCCTACTATATTACTCGAAATCAAATTTATAGTCTGTTCATAGCCTGTCTGTTCATGTCTACATCTGCTGTTATGCAATTTACAAGTCATTCACAACAAAGGAAATTTTGGCTTCTCTCGCCGTCAATGGCAGTGAAAGAGTTTAACTCGCTGCCGTTTGTATTTGCTTGACTTCAGCGTGAGCAGCGAGGGTTCATTTCCCAAGAAAAGACAATATCATATTCTTGCACCCACTCCAGAACGTCATCCACCTTTTGCCCCAAGTCAGTTGGGATCAGTTCCAGCTCCATGTGATAGATTATCACGTTAAAATGTGGTAAGTATAGCATTCATCGATCATGGCGTGTTTTGAAAATCATTCCACAGACATTTGTAAGGAAGAACAAAATGTAAGTGTTCTTCCCCCGTCGAGCTAATGGCCTGATCACAATCCAACTGAACAGCTCTTTATTGCAGCTGGTCGTGTTCACGCAGTCCTCTTTAAAAGTTCCTCAGTAGGACTAATTAGCGACGCGCCGGTTTTTATCCCGCCAGAACGCGGCGGTAGTTACGGAGGCCGGTCCGCTGGGGCTCACTGTTTCTCACGCAGTAAGCGTCTTGTTTTTTTTCCCCCCGACGTCACCGCTGATGCGGCTGATATGGGACCCGCTGGAAAATGAGGAGCTGTTATTCTCTTAATTGCCTGCAAACTGCTGGTGAGGCAGCTCGCCAAACGCTGTTCTAGGTGAGACTCTCAGGTGTTATGATGAAGAAGTGAGATGCCATGAACAAACTTGGAACTGCATTCTGAAATTAGAGTTGATGTTTTTAAAAAAAAAATTATATATTATAATTAGGGATGCACCAATACCACATTTTCTATGGAATGCAGGTACTTATTCAGACAATCTCTTCGAATTTTGGTGAAAAAATGTTTTATTTGATAGTACAGTGGTACCTCTACTCATGAAATGAATTGGTTCTGGGAGAAATTTAACTAGAACATATATATATGTTAGAATAGACGCATTTTCCATGCAAATGCCCGAATCTGTTCCAAGCCCCCCCAAAATTCAGACATAATTTTCTTAAGCATAAAAATGCATCAAAATATGTAACAAATCCATGGTACAATAGATTATTGCACAATAAGTGAGAGTTGTGTATAATGTAAAAAACAAAGAATAAAGAACAAAAATGATTGTCATTTCACTTTTAACTGCGTCCCCATCGTTTTTTGCTCTCTTTTGTTCATGTTCTCTCTTTAGAAGCGTTTTTTGCCTTGCGTTTTGTCAAGAACTGATTCGAGGACGTTTGCTTTTGTCGGCTTTTCACAATACTTCGAAAAAGTCCAAGGCAAACATCAGCATAGTGAGCGATCGCCTGACTGCTGAACACTTTTCTGGGTAATTTACAGTGATGGAAAACTATCGGAACACCTTGTAGCCCGAGGGGCAAATGACGAGGATGCTGCATAAACACACATCTATCGATTTGTCGATCTAGACGCATAGACGCATACGGGAGAGCTTCCTCTTAGCCAATGGGATGCTAGGATGATGCTCGGTTTTAGCCAATGGCAGAGCAGCTATAAGTATGTTGCGTTCAGGAAACTCGGAGCTGCGAGTAGCAGCCCATACTGTATTTTTACCTTTCGTAACTTGAAATTTCTTTCGTAACAAGAGGCAATATTTTCCTGTTGAGGCTTTTCGTAACTTGAAAAAATGCATATGAAGAGACGTTCGTAAGTAGAGGTACAACTGTGTTCCAAATATGAGTTGAATAATGGCCTGATTCGTCACCTGTAAGGTTGCTGCAGTCGTATCACAGCATCCATTGAGCGCATGAATAAATTTTCACACTGCAGCGAGCTTTGTTCAATCCACC
>CAAKHF010012733.1:0-14951 GCA_901007745.1 Hippocampus kuda
ATCTTGTCGTAGGCGGATCGTCCGCGATAGACGCTCGCTTGTAAAATCAAATCAGCCAGTTTCTCCTGATGCGCAGCAGCTGATTGAGGGGACGGCAAGAAAGTGCCTTGAGGGTCCAGAAGTGCTCCACAAAAATATCTTTACGTATACCGACTATTTCATTTGGTCTTGCCATTCCGAAGTTCAATTTGGGAACACTTAGAACTGAAGAATGCTTTTAAACCAAAGTCTTTGCATTCCAAACGGCATGTCGTTTGTTGCGTCGCGTAACACTGCCCAAGAAATACGTCAAACATGGTTGCGAAACAATAAAACAAGTATGCCCAAGTGTCTTCTATTTACGGCGGCGGCCATCTCGTCCGTCGTGGAACTCGGCTGTGCGTTTGAATCCGAGCCGTTTCTTCTGCACGTCCAATTACCTGCGAGTGCCCAACTCGTATTTTCTCCCGCAAGAGGCGCGCGGGCGCCCGCTATTGCCGCAATAAATAAACCACGGCGCAAACACTCACATGGCTGCAGGGGACCGGCGGCGAGGAGGCGGAAATTATAGACTTGATTTTCCTCCGCGCTAAAAGCGCCACCGGGCATCACTACGCCCGGACGTGATGGGATAACGAGGCTGATTTTCTTTTTAACCGACGCGGCGGAGGGTCGCGCGATTATAACCGGCCCCACTGATTGGCTCTCGTATCGTTTCCCATTTGCGGCCCATCCGACGCGCTGATGAGCGCCGTGATTGTTGGGCCTCGTTGGTGTGATCGCGATCTCTGTTCGCCGTATGTTGCGGAGGCACGAGACGCCTCCCCGGCGGCCCGTTTTTTTTTTTTTTGGCGCCACCGCAAACGCGAATCCATTGTGCTCCAGCGGGCTTTGCGGAGAACAAAGTGCTCTTAACACATCTGGAGCCCGACATCTGTTCCGTGTCGAGCTGAACAGAAGCCGCGCGGCAGGCGGGTTGAACCGTACGTGATCTTATTATCTCCGCTGGCGTTTAAATATGTTGTCGCTGAGAGTCAAGCGGTGCAAAATCGTCGGGTGGCAGTTTCAGCGAAGGATTCGGCGAAGAACAAAATCTCGGGCTAATTCAGGGGTCGGCAACCCTAAATGTTGAAAGAGCCATATAGGACAAAAAAAAACAAAAAACAAATATGTCTGGAGCTGCAAAAAAATGAAAGCCTTCTATAAAACTTACAATGAAGGAACCACATGCTGTATGTATGTAGGAGACTGGACTGTCAGAATTGTTTATTTATTCCTTTGTTGTGTGTTCACAAATGCCCCCATCGAATTTATTTTGTAATTTCCTCGCTTGATTTTTTTTTTTGTTTTGTTTTGGTGTATTATTTTCGCTTTTCTTAGTGTCCGTGATCATTAATTTCCGTTTTTCTGAGGCTGTCTTTGAACGCCTCTCGAGTCAAACGAGAAGGCACTGAGTCGGACGCAGACGTGTCTGTCAAGACTGTTAAAAGCATAAATAAAGTGTATGTTTTAAAAAACCAACACCACAGCTCTCCTTTTTCGGAGCTGCAACATGTATCTATATCTATTTGAGCTATATTAGCCTACTATCAAAATCTTTTTCCATTTTCAAACATTTTTTATAAAGCTCCAGGAGCCACTAGATGTCGCTAAAGAGCCGCATGCGGCTCTGGGGCCGCGTGTTGCCGACCCCCGGGCTAATTTGAACAGCTTTAAGTGGGAAACTTAACGTCCAACGTAATCTTTTATGATCCAGGTGGACGTTAACTACCGTTCACTGCCATTGACTGCAGTGGATGTTTCTATTTGTCAACTGGACGGCACCCTTTATTGCCAACGACGTAGAATACATTCATGGAGTACGTTTTGCGTTGGGTAGGCATGGGAGAGGGTCTCGCCCGGCTTGTGGGTGCAGGAAGTCTGCTTTGAAACCGGCCGGCGGTGAGTAATTTGAGCAGTGAAACATTTTCTGTCGCGCTGTCAGCGCATATATAGCGCCCCGCGCACACACGCAGATGTAGCCCCCAGCGGATTATTTGGCCTCGTTCTAACCTCCACCACCTGGCCTCCTTTTTTTTTTTTTTTTTTTTTGGGGTATTCGCAGCTTCCACTGATAAGGGCTGAAAATGGAATTATCAGAGCAGCGACCGTCACTCGGCCGCCGCTTTTTATGTTTTCCTTAACACGATTAAGACGCTAAATGAAGTGATCGCGCGACTCGATCATCACGCAGTGTAAAACGTTAGTGCTTCTCGATGATAAAAATAATGAATTTGCGCTTCATCCGTTCCTCGCCAAACGAGCACTCGAATGCTTTTAATGGTCACTATCGCAAAAGAATAATATATACCTTGCGTTCTTGCGACCGCTGCTTCTTCGGGAATGAGGTGTCCAATTAGCCGTTTATTGTTTTTGGGTCAAATAAGTTCCAACGGGAGGCACACTAACAGCATCCCGCTAATGATGATCATTTTGTTTAAACGGGATGTTATGGAAACTATGCGTGTTAATTGCTTGAATCTAAACATGCTCAAGTGTGAAATTAGACAGCCAAGTAAATATTTGGTTAGCTGCCCCTGTTTAAAAAAGAAGAAGTGTTCATACAAACTGCTCAAATTTTGGCCCCACTCTGACTTTTAACATTTGAGCGATTCTCTTATTATTCGTTTTTTCTTGATCACAATGATTTATCAACAGAGTACGACGTGTTAGCATGTTATCATTCACGCTCATCAAGTTCCACGGGTTTGAAAAGTCTTGATATTCAGGCAGCCGCAGAGCAAGGGATGGAAACCGCTTCTGCTCGAAGAGAATGAATTATGGACGCGCAAAAGGTCAATTTGAATAATAGAGAAGCAAGGTTTTTTTGATGTCTTATCGGGCAACGGAGACATCGCAGGGACGTTTGAGATAAGGTGACAAGGACTTTTACAGCTGCTGCAGGTTTCCGTGGTGAGAACGGGATTATCGCTTGTTATCACAGATCGCCGGATAAAGAAATAAAAAATAAAATGAAAACAGTTCCTGGAAGCTGTCGTTGCTCGTAGACGATGTCATGTCGTTTATTTTTGGTTGTTGATCACACGGTATGTCATCGTAATCAATCGCCAAAAGGGGGCATACTGTGAGAAATTGATATTTTATATATTTGTCTCCACAACATGTGATTAAATAGTACTGTCAACTCTTCTTTCACCAGAAAAAAAAAAACGCGATTGTTTTTAGCTTTTTCCATTCTTTCGTCCTGGGTTTCTGACCAAAAAGTGGAGAAAACAACCCTTGCATAAAAATCGAAATGGCAAACAGCACAGTGACACGAATATCAACTAAATATTATTCAACAAATCAAAAACCGCGTGAAGGCTACCGCCACCTACAGGAATATTTTGGCTATGACAATAATTACAAACCTGAATTACACACTAAAGTACAGGGTAAAAAAAAAAGGATATTGCTGTGATGCCTGAAATTCCAGCTCGCCGCATTCCTGCGCGGCGAGCGTGCACGCGCACGGTGGCCATCATTATAAATCTCCTGCGCAGTCAGGTGATTGCAGTTCAGGGACGTCGCATCATCAACATTATTCTGTCGCCGCCAAGGTGAAAGCCAAACCCCCGTGGGACGCCTCGCTGGGACTGGAGCAGCTGCTCGCCATTTGAATACGGCAAGCGAGAGCCGTTTAGTTTCGCACTTAGCCAGCTGCGGATCCCACAATGCAATGTTGACTTTGACAGTGTCCCGTAACCACGATGCGTGTTTTGTCCTTGGAACTCATGACGCAAGTGAAGCCCGACCACGAAGAGTTGAAAAACTGCAGGCAATTGATAACCTCCGCTGTCAAAGTAGGAGTAAGGCTTTAAAGTCGGGTTAGGACCTGACTTTTGACACCCTACTACAAGCTTCTTTCCAAGGTACTTGGCCTTCGACAGTATCGTTGACACCTAAAGGGGTTTCAGGACTGCAATCGCAAAAAATAGCAACATTGTTGAGTTTATCAGCAAACAGCTGAGGATAAGTTGAACAGAACAACAAAAAAAACCCCAAATCACATTGATCTTATTGACTTTGTTTTCGTTTACCCGCTACACAAGTAACGACGCGAGTGTCACCTCTTAATGGCTTTGCGCAACGGGCCATTCTCTTGCCAATGAGACAGAGCTAATTAGCACAAACATTAAGTGTTAAGCGCGCGCTGTTGATTTAGTGTTGTGGAGCAAGCGCGTTAGTCAAGGGTGGCACCGAAATATTCCATCTTATAAATGCCCAGTAAGAGACGAAAAATGGTCTTTCTTTTGATAGCTGTCAATAGACGTTTAAAAAATAAAAAATAAAAAAAAATACAAACGGAAGAATAGGAAAAGCATCAGTGTGCCTCTCAAATTCCGCGCTACGCTAGCTAAGAACAAAGACGTCACCCTTGCGCATGCCATCCTCCATAGCCGTTTCTGCCCCTTAGCTTTTGACTTTACCAGTTTTCAGAAGTGCTTTTTAACTGTAAAAAAAACTAAAACAAAATATTAAGTAAAGTTAGTGAGTTAGTTAGCTAAAGTGTTAATTGACAGGCAGACAGATGCTAGCCGAATGCTAATGTTTCATTTTAGAAACCCCGTAAAAGCAGCGATATCGGTGCAGCTGTCGTTTCATCTGACAGAAACAAGCTGTCGATATTCGTGTTCTGTTTTTAACACAAAAGGGAGGAACATAAACACGAACGAGGCGTCCTACATTTGGAGCTGAGTGACTCATAACAATTTTAGAAGTCTCTCTGAAAATTGTTGCCTTTGAACAGATGTAAAACCAGTGTTTTTTTTTTTTTGTCATTTCATGCGAGGAGAGCTGTTTTTCTTCCAAAAATCTAGACAGATGAAGTTTTTTTTTTTTTTAAATAACCCGATTCCTTTCCTACTAGCTTTTCTTTCTTCATTCTCACTTCCCTTCCCGAGACCTACTTGGGACTGACTGTTTCTGAACATTTGCGTTTTTACTCGTCTTTGTGTATTTGACGGGAACGCTCCTGTCACATTTCCCTTATTTTCATGCGTTTTTTTGCACAATGGCCCGCCGCTTTGCCAGCACATAATAATAGCCTTCAACAAGCGCTTGAAAGCCATCAATTGTCTGCAGGCGCGAGGGAACAAGACGAAAGGGGGTGTGAAGTAATAAGGAAAGCAACTGCGGCCTCCAACGCGCGCAGGAAAAAAAAAATGCTCTTTGCTTCTGCTTTGATGTACATGAGGGTGCTCATTGAACAACAAAAACATGGTGCGATTGTCAAGGAGTAACCGAATTGTCACAAAGAACGGCAAGGTTATAGCTGAGTCTTTCTGTGATCGTCTCATTTTGCAGGCCAAATGAGCGTAAAGACGGATGTTTGTGCCAAGCCACACGTAACAAAATGATGACAGGTAGTGAAGGCTGATTGACATGCCTGATTTTAAAAACATTGGCAAAAGTGTCCGGCAGCAGGTTGACTGCAGCCTGGGGTGCGTTTCATAATTTGATGCCTTTTGCTCATTTCTTAGCGCGCTCATTTGTCAAAGAATTGAAATTCCACTCGGGCTCTGGAACAGTCAGGAAAAAAAATCTATTGCAACCTTCTTTTTTTTTTTTTTCATTCGACGCATAAAGGGAGGAAAATGCTATTTTTATATTTGTAACACATAAATGCCGTTTAAGATATTGTTTAGTGTTTTTTGAATCGCATCTGTGCCATTAGGCGGCTGGGATTAAAGATCGCAGTCCTGCTGTTGACTTTATGCGCGCTCGCATAGACGGCATAATTCACGCTGACTTTTACGTGCCGTTTATACACAACCACTCGTCTTCCTTATGACCTCGATGCGTCACGCAATTGATGTGGAAACTGGGGGAAGAATGCTATTTTATGTGCACCTTTTAACGTGGTTCGCTTCATCGCTTACCAGGAGATGTGCAGGAACTACTTTTTTTTTTTTTTTCCTCCACTCCAAATTTTTGTTTACATTTTTCACTTGAAGTCAAGATTTGAGTCCGTGTCAAACCGCCGCGTCTGATGCACATTTAGAAGCATGTTGTATTGTTAACCCATGAGCCGAACACGAATAAGTGCCACATAGACCCATTGATGCAACCATGAGGTACGCGGTGCTCGCCTCCCGCGTGTGGCCCAAGGCGTGACGCCGTATTAATGAGACGTAGCGCCAATGTGAGGAGCCATACATCAGAGTGGCAAACAGCACCGACGCGGCCGCCCCGGCGACGCTCGCCGGGGAAAAAAAGAGCAACAGAGCGATGGATGGAAGAGAAGCGGTAATGCCTCAGGTAGTGTGAAAATGTGTGAAAACAGCTGCCGGCCTTGAAGTGCAAGCGAGAATGGAGAGTTTGGGAGGCGATGCAGAGATGATAAGGACTGAAGTGATGAGGCGGAGGAAGGCCTGACAAGGGCAGCTTGGTGGGGGGAAGGCGGGGGCGAACCATCTTGAGGGAAAGTCGCTGCATCATGATGAAAAGAGGAGGAAAGACAGGCGCTTGTGAAGAGGAACTTCGTCTCAACGATCTTAATCCAGATCACAGTGTTTCACCTTCACAGGTAAAGTGTATCAGCCAGACTGTATGGTTATAATTGCGTTGTTAATTTTCATGCATCACCGCAGTGGACAACTCATCAAGGCGTTTTAGTCTAATGTGCACTTCAGTGGACGGCTCTTGAAAGGGTCAATGTCAAAAGTGTGCGTGGGTCGCTGCCTGTGCTGCCACAGTTACCTTGAAGAAGTAACTTAGTTACTTGACACATTATTTTAAAAGTAACTAAGTTTCTGTTTTAATGAGTTTTTTTTTTTTGGACATTCTGGAAACGATTTTGAAGCTAGATAACACTTTGCCTACAGCACAGAGTGCGCCACCTGCCTTTAATATTTTCTTCATCTGACACACTCACAAAATAATAACTGGAATTCCATCTTGAAAAAAACAAATCTCTCCTTTTCCGACATTGTTATTGTTCATGCGGTGGAAACGTGACATGGCGCATGATAGCAAAGTTTGCACATCAGCGTTGACAGTCGATGTGCAACTTGAGCATCCATCTCTACATTTGATTTGAAAGCGGTTGAAATTGCACATCAGCCGGCAGTGGACAGCTACTCAAAAGTTGCATTCCATATGAATGCTGTCAAAGTTGCCCATCAGTCGCTACTGCGGACATCTTTTTTAATAACCGCTTCCTTCCGTTCCTTCTCCCATCTAATGCCAGCTCTCTCCAAGGAGGTCTTGGGGGAGAACACGCCAAAATCGCATAATGAAGCCACTCTGCTTTCGATACATGAGCTCATTGTTAGCTTCTTAGTATTCTGCTGGATTTGTGTAACAAGGAGACGAGGAAATGGGGAGAGTGATGGGGAGGGCGGGGTTGGTCCTGGGACTTTTCATAATCTAAAAATATCCGCCTTTGCTCCCACGAGCACGTTGCCAATCAAAGCCTCTCTAATGGTAATTTAGTCACCTCTAATGGTCAATTAGCTAGCAGCTAGCAAACACGCTGCATAACAATCTCCGGGTGCTAATTAGTTGTTGGAGGGGGGGAGGGGGGGTTTAGCATCGGAAAGCTGCTGGACTGGAGGTGGACGTGGAAGGCTTGTTAAACAGGAGGACAAGCAGCGTCAACTTCCAGCGCCTTCCCTTCCTCGGAGGGCTTTACGCGGTGATTTGTGATTTCCTTGTTTGTGAATACAGTACACAACAAAGGAATAAATTACAAACAATTCTGAGACAGTCCAGTCTCCTACATTTTACTGACGATCGTTCAGTTGGAGTCACGGCCGTATTTTAAAGGTGTAATTCGTTCTGTATTTGGTCGAAGGATGATGCAATGTTCCCCAAATCGGCAAAATATTGGAAGGAGTAGAGATGAATCAATTTTCACAGCATGTGCAATGTAATTTATCAAACCTCAATCAAATCTTTTCTAGTTGTGTCAACATTTTTGAAATACCAGAAACAAAAAAAAAAAAAAAACAAAATTAGTTGCATGTCATGTTCTATTCTGCAAAGCAATTTAGGCGCTTCAAAATGATCTAAAAGGCTGACTTTGCTTGTCACAAGAAGGAGTCATGCCTTAACATTTCCTTGCATCTGACTATTGCTGATCTGAATTGGAAAAAGACAACACTTCTCCTCTGCAGACAATGAGTTGCTGTACCGTGACCGCGACGGCAATGTGGTCCTCTTGGACGTGGACAATAACGACACGACCATCCTGCTGCATCACAAGAAGTTTGTAAGTCATCCAATCACAGGAAGAGAGAGCGCCAGAGGAATTCCATTCTAATTTTACCGCAGCTTCAGCAATATTTTCCCCCCCACCCTTTTTTTGAAGCTTCATTAAACCGAATATTATGACTCACAAATGTGCTGCGCACGGTTAATACTCGGCTTGCTTTTTCCCTGTAAACATCTCCGAGGAGGCGCAAAGACGAATGCATCTGGGGCAGCGGCGCGTCGGACGTTTAAAGACTTCATTTAAAAGGAAACGGCGGCGTGCGTGCTTAATGATGTCATTGCTCTCGTATAGGAGATGTACAAAGCCAGCAAGTACGAGGTGTCTCCCGACATGAAGCACGTGCTGCTGGCCTACAACGTGGCACCGGTGAGCTCGCCCTTTTCTTTGCTGAGGCTGCGTGACGGAGGGGGCCCCCCAGGCAGCAGAATGAGTTCATGGTGATGGTGGGAAATGTTCATCATAGAATTTAGTGTTTTTGTCAACAAAGTGGCTTTTTCCAGGTGTACCAGTATTCCTACACGGCCTTCTACATCATCTGCAGCCTTGAGACGCCGTAAGTCACCACAGCACAATTTTTTTTTCTAAACGGCGGCATTTTTCTGTGATTTTTAAGCTTGGATTTGACCAGCAATTCAAGCCAAGGGAGCACCGTAAACATTCCTCTGATGTTTTGATGTTCAAAATGTCTGATCGCCTTCAGGGAGACGTGGAACTTGAACCCGCCCGAGGTGCGCAACGCTCAGCTGCAGTATGCCGGCTGGGGGCCGCGGGGTCAGCAACTGGTAAGGACCACGTTCAGTTTCGCTCCAGATAGTGTCGGTTGGGGGGACTGTTACCCGTTCCGACGTATGCCGCGGGTTCACAACTTTTCGAACTTACCATCGTAACCCTTTCATGTACCCTGTAACCTGATAATATGATAAGCCGTCCGCTGTCGTAACCGCTGTCCCTGAAAGGGTTATTAAGCTAATTGAACGTTTGCAACCAGTTCTGAAAGTTACCGAGTCTACAATTTGTGAAACAACCACTAACGACTTACTACCGAGAGAGCTTACGAGCATGGCTCATCTCAGTTCGTTTTCCGCTCTGACATTACTTCCAAGTGGAAAAGGGCGGAGAAGTACCTACTCATTCCCTGACAAATAAGTTCATTTGTTTCTTTTCAGAATCGTCTTTATTGGCAAAGTATGTCGAAAACACCAAAGGAATTTGTCCGCGGTAGCATGAGCCACCCAAGTATTGTAGAACAAGCAACAATAAAATAAAATGGGCAATGAAATTGTTGAGGGAGTTCATGGCAGAAGAGAAGAAGCGATTGAAATGTCTGCTGGTTTTTTTGTGTACATAGTTGCCTACCTGAAGGAAGGAGCTGAAAGAGGTGGTGACCAGGATGTGAAGGGTCTGTGAGATTTTGGCCCGCCCGTGTCTTGGTTATTTTCTGATGTACCGACAGAGTGTGCACTTATTCCTATTTGAGGTCCGGAGAAATTATGCAGAAATTAAATTTCCAGCTCTAGCTGGAATCTATTCTATCAGTGTCATTCCAAAAACATTGAATACGCTAAATTGTCCATATTTATATTTATTTATTTTGCCGGCCTGCGATTGACTGGCAACCAGTCCAGGGTGTAGCCTCACCTCTTGCCCAAAGTCAGCCAGGACTGGCTCCAGCTCAGCGTTACAGAAAATGGATGCCGTTCCTCTTCTTCGGGGGACGAGGGGGAGGGTCGATCTTTCAAGGATTGACGACGTGGACGGAAAGACTTGAGAAATATTCTCTTCTTCCCGGCACGCTCGTAAACCGTCGCACTTTACGAGCGTGCCGAACGATTGACTGTGGCACAGTGCACGATGGGGAAAAAGGCCACATTGGCAAAGCCCTTCAAGATTCTTTGGGAGGGTTTTTAATTCTTTTTTTTTTTTTTCTTAAATGGCTGTTAGTTACTGGAGCGTTTTGAAGCTGAAGTTGACTTTGCCAGGTAAACAAACTTCAGCACTTGCCGGTATGTAATTAGCTTTGGTTTTGGAAATTGATGACATCCCCCAGCACAATGCTATTAATTATCTGTTATCAGGTCGGTGGATTAATTAGCACGCTGGCTAGATAGGTTTTGCCTGGAGATGGCTGGCACTCGTCATGATTTAAAGAAAAAAATGATAAATTAGGAGTGGGGGTAATTAGAAAGCCAGAATCGTCACGGTGAAAACACACGCACGTCAAGGTTGTGGAGTTTGAGAGCAGCTGCAGCTTGACAAAAGTGGCTTTAAAGCATGAATGGGAAACACTAACCCTAGCCTGGCTGTAAATCTGATTAATAAAAAAAAAAAAAAAAACCCGACCTAGGCTTGAAACCTAAATTTGAAATGAGGTTTCAAATCCTAATATTGAAATGTAGCCCTGTCAGGGGATCCAAACCTTCAACTGAGCAAGGCTAAGAAACTTCACACCCGGCTTCCAAACACTTAGAACCCTGACTTTGACCTCCATTTGAAGCCTTAACACGGCCAAGAGAGCTTCCCTCACCTTCTCCTCTGTTGCATCCATTCAGCCTAGCGCCGCCATGCTGTTAATAATTCTCCTCCTGTATTAATGAACCTGTCCTTGCCGAGGAGAGAACAATGTGAAGACAGGGTAGCTGCGAGTGTAATCAGAAGTCTGCTTTATTTACCCAGAAATAGGGTCAGGCGTTTTCCCTGTGGCGCGACCTAAAAAACGACTCCAGCTGCACTGTAGTGACACACATGGGACCTCGTCACACCGAAGATCAAAGTGAGAGCTCGAGTGACAGCAAGCCACAAGATGGTGCCAAAGCGCCACTTTTATCCAAATAAAGCTGTTCAAATCTAATTTACGAGAGCGCAGACCTCCACCAAGGCCAAACAACATTGTCTGAAAATGGTTAGAAGCCATCGAACAAGTTGAGAGCCAGTGATGAAAAGCCACAGTTTGCTTATCAGCATGCAGAGCAGGCCAAGGTAGGGCGCGCACACGCCTTATCATCAGGGAGGGGGGGTCTGACCCTGGTGGCGCAGCAGTCACCTTATCACAGGTGAGAATCCACCTTGGGGTGCCGACATGCATTAATGTGAGGCCTTTTAACCTGCCTGACACCAGAGATCAACGTGCGGATTTCAACTTTTATTTATGGGGGCAGCCGAGAAAATGTTAAGCAATGGGAGGGGGAGACTTTACTCTCAATTTGAGATAAGGCGGCGAGCACAAGGGGGAGCAGATGTGGAACTGTATTCCACACGGGGAGATTTGTTGAGCCGAGGAGGCGCGATAACTCGAGCCGAACTGTTGGCTTGCGGACAACAACAGACGCTCGTTTTTACACCTTTTCGTCGTTCCCCCCACCCATCGTTGATTCGTAAATTTGGCTAGGGTTGCAAATTAGGGTGTCAACACTGTTTAAAGGTAGCAAATTAGGGCTTTAAGCAGGGCTGTGCTTTCAAGTTAGTGATCGGGTTTCAAGCCAGGGTTATGGTTTCAAACTAGGGTCTTCAGCCAGTGATAGGGTTTCAAGCTTGATAACATAAGCTGTCCACTGTAGTAACTGCTGTCCCTGAAAGGGTTAAAGTTTTAAATTCAGGTCTTCAGACAGGTTACGGTTCTAAATTGGGGTTTCAAACCTTGCCTTTGTTTTCATATTGTATGTGAAACATGACGCTGATTGCTGATGTGTATCACCCCTATGCCCTCCTCGGTTGTGTCTCTTGAAGATCTTCATTTTCGAGAACAACATCTACTATCGCTCGACGGTGGAGAGCCGCTCCATTCGTCTGGTGTCCTCCGGCAAGGAGGGTGTCATCTTCAACGGCCTCAGCGATTGGCTGTATGAAGGTAAGCAGTTTAGTGCCTACAACACCGATTCGCAAACTCACCAGTTTTCCGAGTTTGGTCACGTGACTTTAGCAATGCGAGCCCGAGGGCACTTTGACATTCATTGTCGTCAACGGCATAAAACTGCATAAAATGTCCGCCTCCTTAGCTAGCTGAAAACAATTTTGTTTCTTTCGAATTTTAGTGCGAAGAACATTTTGACTCCTACTTCCTACCACTGGCAACAACGGTACATGATGAAGAAAGTAGACAAGAGTGAGAGAAGCAAAAAGGGGCCAGGTTCCGCGTTAGCATCCCGCTAATGAATTTGTATGGGCGGCCTTGGAGTGCACGCTCTGCTCCAGTGGAGCAGACAGGTTTAATATCGCGGCCGCGTGGCAGACAGTGAGATAGAAGATGGAGACAAACTAGTGCACACTGTACAACATGTTGTAAGTCGTGAAGCAAAAGCTACAGTGTTGGTGGCGTAATGTAATTTAATGCCACCATGCAAAGGTTACCCACTGCGCCAGGATTTAGCTCGCTTTTAATTTCGTGTCGAAAGCGCCTCGTAGTTCGTTCTCCGGGCTGACATTTAAAAGGAAGCGAGTGCGTACTTTCGGGGCACGGTTCATTCGCTGCTGTTTAAGCCTCAAACTGTGCCGTGGTTGCTCAGCAGCTGCCTCGTGTTTATCGCTTGCTTACTCTGAGGGATGGAAGAGAATACAATGGCAGTGTTTCGATATCAGGGAATTCATGCTCTGAATGTTTGTTTATTCCGCTCAATTTGGCCATTATGTGGCTGAAAGGTGTGAATTAGACTACAAAACACAATAACTACAGTTTATTGGGCTGCTCCTCTTAACTATGTGGAGTCCCGCAGAGGTTCTCTCCTAGGTCCATTCATGTAACGTGAATCCTGCTGAGTGTATCTTGTGTTTAGAGTTTCGACGTGGAGTTTCAAAATATGCTATAGGCGTTCAATTTGAGATATCAAACCAGGGTTCAAGGCAGGTTCAAGTTAACAGTTTCAATTTGTAGTACTTGTACGCTTAAACTGTTCGGTTGTCAGGCTAATCGCCCACATTTCCCCAAGACAGAATTGCTTAACATCTGTATTGTTAGCATAACCTCTGAATGCAAATGGTTCTCGGAAAGATCCCTGGGGCACGCCAAAGAGCTATTTTGAACCTGACTTGCAGAATGCAATCAATGCAAACCATCCCCTCCTTTTATCCTTGCATCGCTGAGTCAAACCCTTTTCCCAAAACTCGACCGTTGTGAATGGGCGGCAATCGAAAGGCGATGTCATTTATTAAAACTGAAGACTCCCCGTTCTCACCTGAAAAACTGCTTAGTGATGCTCGCTTTGAAATGGGAATCAGCTCGGGCCATTTGTGTATTCACACTCGGCCGCCGCTGATTTTCCTCCCAATGACTCAGACTCTTCCGGGGGGGCCAAGGTCAAGCGGAGGCTCAGGCCGCCGCCGAGGTGAAATGAAGCTTTAAGCCGCGTCTGCCTGTCACCGAGCAGCAGATTTGGCGCGAAAGGCGCGGGTGAAAAGGTCGGCGAATAATCTCCCGGCCTTGACTATCCTTTGGCTTTTGCATCGCTGCCTTCATCTTCCGTATGTGTGTGGAAGGTGGAGACTGCAAATATGAAAAGCATATTGAAAGAGTTGTGTGTGCAATGGACACACAGTGTCTTGGGGGCTTCTGCTATTTGAATTACATATATAAAAATGTGTGTGTGTATGTATATGTATGTATATTCATCAGATTCTGCTAGGGCCTGATAAACGCAAAGAAACACCCGCCGCGACTTTGATTTGAGTCCCTCTTGCCTCGCAGGTATTTGTGTTCCTGCGGGCGGCTTCCAAGTAGTAAAGATATCAACTTCAGATTTCCTCCCTTTGAAGTGGGGCGGCAGGCATTTTTAATAAACTGACATGGAAACACAATCAAGAGTGCACCGCCACTCAGGCCGCCCGCCGTATCAACTCCTAATCCCACAAAAGCATCTCTAATGAGATTTTCCTAACGCCGCAGTCGAGGCGGAGGTAGCGGCGCTCTATTCAAATCAATTGTTGGCCGGCTACATCACAAACAAAGACGCCCACTCAATGGAGCGCAGCTGGTAGGGCCAAGTTTGAAAACAGACTGTCGTCCAAGGTCAATGCTTATGTGAAGTCAAGAAAAAAAAATCATAATAATCACAAAAGATATACAGTATATGGAGAAAACCTAAATAATGATGATGATGGTGGTGATGATAATACTGGTCAACAGCCAATTTTAATCAGAGAGGGCTTTTCGTGTCCCTAAACATATTTTGGAGGCTAATTTCAGCATTCCAAAAATGTCTTCTTTTTTTTTTCTGGCATGTCAGCTCTTTGATTTTATAAATAATTAAAATGTGTTCCATGTGCATGTAAAATGTATCCATTTACAAATACATTATTTGTGCTTATCTACACTAAATGGATGGATTTGAATATTCACCAAAATGTATCAAATGTTTTCAGTCTGTAAGTATTGTCTTTCGCAAAATGGGGACTCTTGATCACGTAAATCATCAAAGAATGAAAAGTCCTCTTCCGACCCCTGCGGCGCTCGAGTCGACTCTTTGGTGAGCCGAAAAGGCAGAGGAGAGTTTCTCTGTTGCTTCTGAAGGTTTCAGTGTCATTGATGAAGTAGAAAGAGAGATTGCAAATTAAACCAGCTGCTGTAATTATGCTAGCTTTACTCCACTTAATGTCCTTATTATCTCAAGAAGTTATTCTTAAAAAAACAAAACCAAAACAAAAATTACAAAATGTCCAACATGTGCCAGCGGTGCCCTCTGCTGAACACAACAAGCAAATTTCCCCTCATTGGAATGCACAATAGCGC
>CAAKHF010012735.1:4592-17373 GCA_901007745.1 Hippocampus kuda
GGGGGGGGGGGGGGGGGGGGGGGGGTGTTGTATACTGTCAATTCATTGTTTCGCATTATTCTCAGTAGACACCAAAGCCCAACGATTCCGCTTGTTCGCTGCACCGAGCAAATCGGAACACTTTGTAAAGACGTTTTGTGTCAACTTCGGCATGAAAGAGTCGCTCATGTTTGGTTTTCTGGCGGTGCAAAAATGACAATCCGAGTCACGGCGAAGGAGAACAAAAAAAGGGGTCTGTCCGCTGCTGGGTAAAAATATCGTCAAAGAGCATCACTGTAGGTGAGTTGTTATTATTATGATTAAGATGATGATTGCTACGAGAACCAAATCACCAACCGCAGGAATGTCATTTTAATTTGCTGGATGAAGATTTTGCATGCACAAACATCTCCAGTGTCACTTATTGATGCACTTCGGCTTGTTTTCTAAAACAAAAAAAAACAACAAAGGTCAAGGAATTTTTTTTTTGTCCTTCTTTGACAGAGGTTTGCAGTTGTCAACTAGTCTGTATCTCTGGGATTTTTCAGAGGCATTGTGAATGAAGCTTTAGTGAGTCTTCGCTTAGCTTCTTGTACGTTTAAAAACATGCTTTTATGTTGCTCGGTTTGAACATGCAATGCTGTCGCATGGCTTCAACTCTGTCACTGACTGATGTTTATATTAAAAGCTTAATATAGAGCTCTAAATAAAGGTGATGCTTTCTGCAACTGAAAGAGTCATTTGATCCGTTACCGGGGCAAAATGAACATCGCTGGACACTTCATTATATGGGCTGACTCTAAAGATCTTCAATGCATGAGAAACACAACAAAACAAAAACATGAAAAAACAGGCATTGCAGGTAAATTAGAAGCCAGGACTTGATGACATACTGATGTTAGGTTTGCATCAGTATGGAAAGCAAAGACAAATGCTAATGAATGGCCGGATCGTTAGCTTCCCAATACTTTCAAAATAATAACAAAATATTACAAACATCTCTTGCTATGCTACAGTGCTGCAAGTTATGACATCTTGCTTGACATTTTTAAAAAAAAAAAAAAAATGGCGGAGCATTGTGGTGTGATACTTCAGTTGCACCAGCCGGCTACAATTTGCGAAGATTTGAGTGACATTTGGTTGGCTTGTGTGTATGTGTCAGCATGTCAGCGAGTTGGTCAGGTCTTCCGTGTTCTTGTAAATACTCGCTGGCTGGTGTTTCAGTACCTCCCTGAAGCAAGGAGCTTTCGGTAGGCCGAGCTCAAAGGGCGCGCTGTACTGGAGCACAAACCCCGCTGCTCATTGACGCACATGGGCAAATATTCTTGGATGACACAGCGCAGTAAGGATGAGGTGAAGAGATTTAAAAAAAAAACAAAAAAACGCAGAGGATGGTGCTTGATCAGAGGGATGGATGGTGGTTATTTTAAAGTGCCCGCATGGCCCAATTTTTTGACGTCTGGTTCAAACGTCTGGTAAAGACATTTGCTGCAAGACCAGTTATTTTCTTCTCTAGACTACATAATTCCTAACGAAAGCCATAAATGTCCCCATTTAATGGGACGGGAGCAGAGAGCTAAGATCAAGTAACCTTAAATGCAGTATAATTTTTTTTTTTTTTAACTCAAATCGAGCTCAGATTAGTTGTGATTACTTTCCAGATCATCTGAAATATTTCCGAGAAGCATGTATGAGTGATTCCTACAAAAGAGATGAAGACATTGAAATATAAACTTGAATTGATTTGTCGGAGCGTGGCATGGAACGACTGGGTGGTTTTTTTTTTTTTTTTTTGTGATTTTGATTAAATCAAATGTATGAAACACATTCCATTTTATATATTTAGATAGATAGATAGATAGATAGATAGATAGATAGATAGATAGATAGATAGATAGATAGATAGATAGATAGATAGATAGATAGATAGATAGATAGATAGATAGATAGATAGATAGATAGATAGATAGATAGATAGAGTAATGGTTTTGCCTCATGGAGGCGGCACTTCATCACCATGCCACGCAGCAGACCAAATTCAAATTTGAAAAAAAAAAAAAAAACCCGGTCAAAGAGTGCACTCCATTTTGTCTCCATTGCTTCAAGATGCGACACATCAACAATCAATTCCACACAAATGACAGAACTCTGAATGAATCGACCAACTGAATACAGTGGCCATCCCAGAAATAAGCATTCTTAGATTCTGATATTTTAGCCGTTAATGACTGTCGCTAACAAGAGACGAGGTTGGGACAAAAAAAAAAAAAAATACACGTTTAATTCATCATTGCACAAATTTACGGCATCGTTTGGCAACCCTACAGTAGCAAGACGGATGATTTG
This sequence comes from Hippocampus kuda, assembly GCA_901007745.1. Taxonomy (NCBI): domain Eukaryota; kingdom Metazoa; phylum Chordata; class Actinopteri; order Syngnathiformes; family Syngnathidae; genus Hippocampus; species Hippocampus kuda. Next base: position 6,918 of record CAAKHF010012735.1, read on the forward strand.
CTTGAGGTTTTTATTTCATCAGCAGCTCAATGTCACCATTCATTTTGAGTGACACACGGTATCTGGGTCATTGCTTCCCCCCCCCCCTCCCTCACACACACCAGACTGTAAAACCATTAAGCTCGATTGACCATTATTCAATCACATAATAACCAGGTTTTCCCAAATTTGTATACCTGATTTGATTTAAGCGACCATTACAAAATGAGCCTACTGAGAGAAGTGGAGCAGGCTACCCGCTTGGGCCCCAGTACTTGTCAACACATGAAAGCAAATGTGAGGAAGCCGAGTGAAAAGCCTCACAAGAGAGACACCCCAAGTCATCTGAAGCGTATTTCTTGATACGTCAACCGTGCTGAGGGCTTTCTCTGGTCCAAGCATGCGTTTTCATTTACCTGGCTACCTTGCGACACGATGCTCCCACTGCACTTATGATCCGCAGCTGTGTGCACTCCCACCACAGGGGGGGTGGGGGGGGGGGGACGCTCCTGTTGAGGAGTTAATGTCATATCCATCAGCCTTTTGCACACAACTGCGGCTCATCTCGGCACATTTGGAATGTCTTGTCGACCGAGTTCCACTTATTTGCGAAAGCCCTCGTGCGAGAATCAAGGAGGTGTTTTTCTATTTATTTTATTTTTTTTATTTTTTAAGGCCCAGCACAGAGCGAAATGCAGTTGGCAACTACTTCTGAAATTTGAAACGTAGGCGAATGGCGTCGCACCGTCGATGGAGAGTTACACAACAACACGTATCACAACAACAAAAATGACATTCACAGGCACGAAGCGAGATCCATGTCAACAAAACACTCGGATAAGTCCGTCAAACTCAGGCTGCATTCGCCGGGAGCCGCACATTTTTCCTATCCGACTACGTTCTGTGCCGTTTTCAAAAAAAGTGCGCTGTAAAGACGAATTCGTGTCTGCCGTCCACACGCGGCCGTTTCCAGAGATCGGTTCACATGCCGGCCCTTTGGGGATTTGTATTGCTCAGACAATAAATAAGAGAAGAAGGCCGGGTCAGCCTGTGAGCTTACGTTAGCACTTAGCAGCCCATTAGAGATGTATAATAATGGTCGGCCGCAGCCCCATACACACACCGCGGGTTGTCGTTTTTTCACTCGGTATCGTACGCTGACGTAGCTTTTATTTTGCTACTCAGTCCATTGTGTTAGCGAGGCTATGGGAACACGCAAAAAATGATGCGTGCGTATGTGCTATAAAATTTCAACATACGAGATGATGACATTCTCCCATGAGGCTGCTGGGATGACTGAGTGTTTGATAAACTTCAAATAGGCACCGTTTGCCCAAGCCGACCAAATGGATGGAAAATATTGTGTCAGTTGGCAGGCCGGCCTATCTATAAACTTTGCGCTTGTTGGTAGTGGCCAGCGCCAGGCGGCCCGCTCCAATCATAACTCTCGCTCTGCTGGACAACAGAAGCTTCTGATCTCATCCTGAGATAGCAGCCGGCATCATTAGCTGCTCACCGGGACAAAGAGTTGCGAGAGGGAACGTCGCTGCGCTCCACCTGAGGATTTCATACATCCAACAGATGTCTCTTTCCTGGAACCAGCGAGCATCTTTTCCATCCCAGCACCCCCTCGGCCCCGCCTGCCGGGCCCTCCTCTTGACCAGTGATCGCGCCTGCTGGCAGGTGCCCCTCCCCTGGGCAGCCCGCTCAGGAAAGCACCCCGCCGGGCAGACGAGACGAGGCCGCGGCCCGGGCCAAGATCCCGCTGCGAGCTGTATAGGAGGCTCCCATTCTGTGCATACGTACACCGAAAAAGATTCCTGCAGCACTCCCTTCTCTTCCAGCGAAAATTCAATCCCTCCATATGCTTTCCCTCTTTCCTCCCCCCCACCCTTTGCAAGTTTCCTGCATATACGCTTGACATATTTATATGGCTCGAAGCATCGCATCATATAAAAGAAAACCATTTTAAAAACGGGCTCGGTTTATGCTATCACAAATCCGAAAAATACATCTCCGTATGGCAACAAAAGAAAAATATATATTTTTACAAAAGAAGGCCAAGTGCTTGCTGAAGCCCGTTTATTGCCGTTCTCACTTTAATTCTAAACATGAATCCAAGAATGAAATGTTGCGGAGTTAATCAAACCAAATCATTGACAAAATGCTACCACACAATGCAAAACATCGTAGGTGGCCGAACAAAACTAGCAACAATGCTGAGGCAGTTGTAACTGCAACAGATGATTGAAAACAAAACAGGCAGATATTCTCTATCCTCTGCCAAACACGACTAAAATTTCTCTTTGTTGTGAAACTCATCTTTGTGGAATATGCACATCTGCATTACACTACCCTCTAGTGGCCAGGGCGCGCACTCAAGGAGCACAATGCCAATGCACATTGAGGCACGAAATCACGATGACTGTTGAATTTGTTACCATCTACTCAATGATGTTATTATTATTATTATTATTATATTTTTTAAAAAAGTGCAATAATGTAGAGTGCTATATTTCAAATCAAAAATAAATGACAAAAGATTTGATGATGGTGATGATGGGGCTGAAACGGACGAATTGCATATCCATTCATTTAAATCCAAGAAAGATACTCAGAGACAGATGCGCTTTCAGTTACAAGCATGGTCGCGGAATGAATTCAATTCTCAAGTTAAGGCACCACGATACGTCCATTTGGAATGTTGAAATGATGTAGTCCGATCTTTACAATGGCCAGCCGGTTTGTATTCCCTCGTTTGGCATGGGAAAACGTTCTTGGATCAAATGTGTTTGTGCTTGACCTCGTTGTAATTGCTGGTTTGACAGCAAATACAGAACCCACGGCTGCTCACAGTGTTTCTTTGTTTGACTCAATGGGACCCCGCGGGGAGGTGCCCTCCTCTCCATCACATTCGGTGACTTCACACATCGGCGTCAGCGGCCAGGATCAGGCGAGGCCCTGGCTTGTGAATTTGAGAGGCCGGAGGTTACACCAACCGACATACGTATTACAGTTCGCACCTGGACTCTTACTAGCAAGACTGTAAATATGACACGTCTGCTCTTCTCTGCGATCTCCTCCCCGACACTCGGCCTCCTCCTCTTCTTACACGTAAACGGCATCCGAGTCGAGTCAGGCATGGAGGTTCCCCTGAACGTTGACCTTATGACACTTAAGTCATGCGAACATTATGGGCGACTATGCAGAAGACACTTCAAAGTCTCTCCAAAGGCAGACATAATGTCTTGGTGTGTCAGGGTAGAAGTGGCCGTCCACGCCTACGCTCAGAGTGGCGCTCGGTTCATTTTTAAAACGACTAATTTATGAATGTTGACTGTAGCGGAACAGTTTAAAGTTGTAATAACAGTGTTCAGAGCAGACATCATATATATATATATATATATATATATATATATATATATATATATATATATATATATATATATATATATATATATATATATATATATATGTATGTATGTGAAGTGTCAAGATTTCAGTTTGTTAGTTTTTCTTAAAAAACTTTCACAGGCCATTCCATTGTTTTGAATTAAAAACAAGATGACAACGTTTTTGAAGCCTTTTTTAAAATGTCTGAACTTTCTTAATTCTAAACATATTGACCAAACTTAAACACCGTTTTGTTCTGTTATTCCAATTATTTCCAGTGACATTGGTCGTGGGGGGTGGGTTAAATTTGTTGTCACTACCAACATTTACAGTCCACGTGGACCAGGTCTGCACTATCCTGATGTACTCTCATTGGGATTTTTCTTTAAATCGCAAAATAATAAAAACATCAGGCATCTAATAGGTGTCAGCTCGTGTCCCAACATGAGTTCAAGTCTGTCTCAAACTTACCTTGACTACAGCTCAAGCTCAAGCGTGCTTGGGAAAACGGAATCAAAAAAAGAATCCCTCCAAAATGGAACAGGTGAGCGCCACCATTTTGAAAAAACGACCAGACTGTCTTTGTCGCCCTCTCACGGCGGCTTTAAGGAACAACCCACAAACCGGAGACGGAAGCGTCTGCTTGCTTAGCTCAGCGTCAGTTCGTGCCGTACGTGTGCTAAATATAGAAGACAACCCTCGCGTGTGTTTTACACGGCGAAAGAGGAACTCTTAAGGACCTATATGTCATTAGGTGGAAGTCAAAACGGCGGGTGAGTTTGCGTTCGTGTAATATTTTCGCCGTCGTCATTTATACCCTTGTGATATTTATGTAATCACAGAGGACTCTTGCTGCGAATTAGCTCTTTGTAGTTAGCCACATTTTATTCGAACGGGCTACATACCTTTCCGTCTATTAAAATACCGCAATCACAACAAGGCCTGTAATCATATGATCATATGCAAACCTTCCACTTGGCTGTGTATGAGTAAATGGTGCGTTGTTTTTGTTTTACTTAGCCGCCGCGCCAGCAAGTGGGACCAGCCGGGTCCCGGTTGTGGAGGACCGGGGGAGGCTGAGTCGGCACCCACCGGAGCTCTGGACGCAGCCGCCGCCGTGGCCGCGAAGATTAACGCCATGCTCGTGGCCAAGGGCAAACTCAAGCCCTCGCAGATCGGCCCACCGGGGCCTGTTGAAAAGGTACACGACAAACACTGCTGCAAGCAGTTTTCTGCCGATTGATTTTGTTTAACTTGCTCCTGGAATGAGATTAGCTTGACAGTGCCAGAGGTATGAATGTAATCATACGGTTGTAGTTGCCAGTAGTTTAGAACTGCCCTGCGTCATAATGACACCCGCAGGCAGTTCAAATGGCAGCGTCCTATGATTTATTCGTACGCCAGTGCCTTCAACTACAAAGGACCTAATTTACCTGTCAGCTTTATTTATGCTTCCTTTTCGAAACAACCACACTGCTTCCTCCTATGAGCTCCAGTTAGGATTTGGGCAGGAGCATTTTGGACAAACCGGAGACACGATGAGATGTACAAGGGCCACTGAGACCAAACACAAGAAGTTTAGTGCCACCCAGGCTTTGGATTGGATTGGATTGTATACAACTTTATTGTCAAACATAACATAAAATAAAACAAGAAACAAGAGTTTGATTTCCTCTAGACAGCCAAAATGTGTCCATGAAAAGCATTTTCTATAAGTTTAATTTTTGAGGTAAAACCACTCTGTTTGTCGTCCCCCACCCCCCTCTCTGACAGGTAATGGGCATTGGGAAACCTCAGGTGCCAGCCAAGACTAAAGACGACCTGGTGGTGGCGGAAGTAGAGATCAATGATGTTCCGATCACATGCCGGAATCTTTTGACGCGAGGACAGACACAAGACGAGGTCAGTATGGATGACTGGGTGCCTGCGTTTCGGACATGTCATTTTTTTTAAACATTTTTTAAATGACAAAAATGGCCATACGTGTTTTTCACAGGACTGCGACGATATCTTGGTCAATGATTATGTTAGCGGTGTTTGAATGCTTGATTCTCATGTTTTTGAAGCCTCATTTTATGTACTTGGTGATTTTTTTAATTTATTTTTAATCATTCAAATTTGACAGGGTTGTAAACAACATTCGTCTTTGGTTTGTAAAATCTTAACATTTAATATTACCGGAAACTTTACTGCATCTCTTAAAACGGCCACAAGCACAATCGCAATTATAGAAGCCATCAATATGATACAAAAATGCAATATAAAAGTATGCAACTATGTCACGTTTCTCATCTGAGTCACATTGTTTTTAAGAAGCTGGCGAGCGCTAATGATTCTGAAGGCTCTGGGCAGATGACACAGACGTGGTTTAATGGTTGAAAAACAAACAAACAAATCTAATATTTGTGTGTACTGGAAGCAGCGCAACCAATGCAATTTCATGGAACACGTATTAGAATTGAGGTTGGCTGCTTGATGGCCCACCACTGATGAAATTTTTGAAGACATGCTCAACTCTTTGTTTCCAGATCAGTAAAGTGAGCAGTGCCGCCGTGTCCACCCGAGGACGCTACATGACTGCAGAGGAGAAGGGCAAAGCACCACCCGGGTGACTTGCTCATTTCTCTTCTTTAAGTTCTTTTTTTTTTGGGGGGGGGGGGTTATTTATTTATTTATTTTTTCAATGTACCTGTATGTCCTAGTACAACCTCTGCGCTCTTTTGTCCTAGGGACCGGCCTCTGTATCTGCACGTTCAGGGACAGACGCGGGAGCTTGTGGACCGTCAGTACAGTCGTCATGCGTGTCATGTGTGATGATGATGATTTTTTTGTTGTTGTTGTCGTCAGCGACTGATGATTTCGTCTGCGCTTTTAGGAGCTGTAAACAAGATCAAGGAGATCATCACCAATGGGGTTGTGAAAGCAGCCACCGCCTCGTCGTCAGTCTCCTCGTCCTTCTCCTCCACCACGCCCGCCGTGACCGTTTATCAGCAAGCACCTCCACCTTCGCTTCCCCCGATGGCGCACCACAAGCCGCACTTCCACACCGGGGTAAGAGGACTACGTGAGGATCTAAAACACACTGGGACCAGTGAAGAGTGAGCTTCACCACGAAATAATTATAAAAGTAAAATAGTAAAAATCATTGCACATCAAAATTTACAACTACTTAAATACGTTAAAAAAAAAAAATTCGGATGAAAAGCCAAACTGTTGTACTTGACATTTAAATACACCTGGACTGTACTTTTAAAAAAAATACTGAAATTGAAAAAGTTGAAAGACTTTGTGCAGCTTCATTGTAAGACGTTTGATTGTATTTACTGTTTGAAATGACAATTGAATTCGGATTGAATTCAGAGATTCTTTCATGGGCCACTTGATGGGGCCTGCGTAGTACCACCAGCGGTTACTCAAACCACGCGTTGAGATTCACCACGCTAGATACTCGGCAAGCTGTAGCCTCGCAAGATTTGCCTAATTGTTGCGTTTCAGGCAGATTTTTCCAGAATATGTTTGTGGAAATAACTTTTGGAAGTGCCACTTGAATTCCCGAGCACGCCAAAATAAGTTTTGCGTTGACAACTGGTTCCCGTGACATGTTCTGACAGATGCACTACGTTCAAGATAAGATCTTTGTGGGCTTGGAGCACGCCATCCCGGGCTTTGTGGTCAAAGAGCGGGTGGAGGGTCCAAGCTGCTCGTACCTGCAGCACATCCAGTCTGAGACCGGGGCCAAAGTCTTCCTCAGGGGAAAGGGCTCGGGCTGTCTGGAGCCCACATCCGGACGAGAGGCCTTCGAGCCCATGTACATCTACATCAGGTGAGGGGGCACTCAAGCCCGCGCGATTTTCCCGGGCTGTGTTCGAAATCGCTCCCCATCTAATCGATCGCGCTTGCCATTGTGGCCACCAATGGTTGGAACGCATTTGTCACACCCCGTGCGGCGAGTGGTCAACGATAGACACAGTTGGCGATGCACTTTGTCGAGCGAAAGGAAATGGCGCATTTTTACGTGAGCTTCTCTCGCCCGCCATTGATGTCCAGTCACTCAACACGCAGATTGGTTCGCCAATCCACTGTCAGCTGCGCTCATGCGCACACGTCACTCACCAGGTCAGGCCCCGCCTTTTAAAGCCACACACACCCACACTCAAAAGTCACAGACTACCCAAGTAAGACGTGAGGAAAGCAACCCAAGTGAACAAAAACGATAACTGCATTGCACATCAATTTGATGATTGTATTCTATGTTGAAATGAAACTCCTCAGCTCATCTCAACATCTTGGCATCAAAATGCCAGAAGATGGTACCAAATCTCTTGTTTGTCTCAACAAAACTCCTTTACACACTCCAACATCTGACATCGTTTGAATCCGCAAATGGTCGTTGACAAATGTGCGGTGAATCTGGAATGCGTGGATGGTTGTGAACACAGCTCCCCTGCGCTTGTCCTGATGGAACAGAGTACTTTGAGCTCACCGCGTTTCCCATCTTCCACTGCAGTCATCCCAAACCGGAAGGTCTTGCAGCGGCCAAAACTTTGTGTCAAAACCTGCTTCAGACCGTGAGTAGCGCCTTCAATCGCTTGCTCCTGTTAGCGTTGAACCACGCTGAGCTTTTGTCTTCTTTAATTAGGTCCACGCGGAGTATTCTCGCTTCCTCGCTCAAATGAGCTCAGTGATGCCATCGCAACAAGGTACATTGTCAAAATGGGATTTCAACATTTCTTTTTTTTGGGACATTTTTGGTCACGGTTGACCTGCTCACGCCTTTTTTTTTTTCTTTTAAACCACCTGAATCAGAGTCTTTGGTTTTAAGTATCAACCAAAGAATGTATTTTCATCCAAGTGCCAGGGGATGCAAATGGCACCAATTCGGGCGAATCGCCCAAAGATGCTTGAGCCTTTGATTTGTTCAATGCTGAACATGATTTGGCGGGCTTGAATGAAGCGTCCAAGCGGCAGCTACAAAGCTGTTGGGTTCGCACGCGACTTTGCTCATCTAGAAACGACACCGTTGATAGATGACCTCGTTAAACGCAACCGGTGGCAAACGAGCTTGCTTGTCACCTGCTTGTCGCCTCATTCAGCCTCAGGGAGCCTTTCCTTTGAAGTGAAGTTGTCTGTGTGTGTCACTCTTTGAAAGACACCATGGGTTTATTTTTTTGTTGCTGATGTTTACATATCTTTGCCTTGCCCCACGAAAGGGAAGGAAAACTCTGACGACTCCAAGTACTTGAGTTGGAACCTTGCCGTCTGGCACAATTTGCAATCAAGCTGATGGAATAGCCCTCCCAACGAGATAAAAAGAGAGCGTGAGATGTGGGGGGGTGGGAGAAGTCTCCCTTGACAGATCTGTGAACGGTGTCTCTCCATGTTTTTGTTTTTCCTCAAATAAATGTCATCATTTTTTTAGAAGACTTGGTTTCCTTGGACAAGACACTGACATTCGGACCCCTCTGCTCCTTGCAGGCTTCACACAGCCCCCGGTGATGAACGGGATGCCCCCGTACTATCCCCCGGCCGGCTTCCAGCCGGGCTACCCCATGCCGGTGCCGCCACCTCAGAACCAGCCCCCGCCGATGCCCTTCCCCGTGCCCTCCCCCATGCCGCCCCCTGCGCCACCCAAGGTTGTTCTCCCACAGTTCCCACCGACGCCGGTGCCGCCACCGCCGCCTCCAAATCTGGGCCCGCCGCTCTGTCCGGCGCCTCCCGTTTCCGCTCCCGTTCCGGCACCTCTTCCGCCACCCGTTCTTCCTCCGGTTCCGGTTCCAGCCCCAGTTCCAGTTCCTCCTCCGGCTTCGGTGGTTCAGGTACCCATTTGCGATCATTGGGAATGTCATACCGTGCGTGATGATCGTAGCTGACAGCCAACAGAAACCCAAAAATTTTGGTGGGGGCTTTTTCGGGACGCCTTGATTCCGTACTTGGCAAACAAACGTGTTTCTTGTCTCGGAGCAGACGCTTCCTCCCATGTCCTACGTTCCGTCGGCTGTGGCGCCGCCCAAAGCGCCGCCTCCTCCGTCCATGTCGGCCAATCCCGCGCAGAAAAGACGATTCACAGAAGAAGTGCCCGACGAGTGTGACAGTGGCCTGCTCGGCTATCAGGTGAGCAACCGCTACAACGCGGCTATCGCTTTCTACATCTGCCTTGCCTTGCCTTTTAACACAACATCATCATCATTAGCTGTACGCAAGTCTGCAGACTTCATGCTAAAATGCATGAGACACACCATTGATGGGCTAACAAAAATTAGCATCGCTATTAGCTTAGCATATACAGAACGAATATGCAAATAGAACGTCCAATAATGCTCTCAAGCATATCTCATCCCCCACACTGTGGGAACAATTAAAACTCTTGAAATTTTGCTTTCATTTTGTTTCCTTTTTAATCATGTTGGTGTGTGAAGCTTTTTGACGTGCTTAGTGGGGGGGAAAATATTTTCTGTGATTGGCTGAAAAGTGTCGAAAAATTGTGACCTCAGTGACACTTGATGCTGTGGCCAGTAGAGTCAAGTTGAGGATGTCCGCTAATGGCGCCTGTGTGTCTTTCTGCTCATAGCATGGACCCATTCATATGACTAATTTAGGTGCAGGCTTCTCCGCGGGCAGCCCCGAGACTGCAGGACCCCCACCTTCGAGTTCCTCTGGCCCGACGAGTGCGAGGGACAGGTATGCAGAGTTTAGTTGGAAATCATTTCCCCTACACTTTACTTCCTTTTTATCTATCTATCTATCTATCTATCTATCTATCTATCTATCTATCTATCTATCTATCTATCTATCTATCTATCTATCTATCTATCTATCTATCTATCTATCTATCTATATAATATATACTGTGTATATGTATGTATATATATATATATATATATACTGTATATATATACAGGTATATATACACACACACACACACACACACACACACACACATATATATATACACACATACACACACACACTGTATGTGACACGGTTTCTCATATGACCATAAACACTATTATTTTAAGGAACATGCTTGATTACTTTCTTCACTCACAATGTGCCACTATTTTCAACACGTGTATGATTGTAACGT
>CAAKHF010012735.1:20015-31724 GCA_901007745.1 Hippocampus kuda
GGGGGGGGGGGGGGGGGGGGGCTTGACCGACACACAAGGGCTGTGGGGGCTTCGAATGCAATTTAGGAATATATGATGAAACACAGTGCTGGAGTGGCTTCCCTGAACCAACGTATATTTCTGTCAGCCCCTTTGCTGCAAAGTGCGGCCATCCCTGAAAAGTGGCAATACCAGTGGCCTTTTCAGATGGAGACGAGGGCTGCAATGAACCGTTATTTTAGTTTTTTGGGGGGTTAATCATATTGGATTAAAAAAAAAAAAATCCACTGACAAGTAATTTGGGTTCTGTCACTGGTTTGATGCGCAACATGCCAGAAAATCGGCAAAAATGTTCAGCACTGTTTTCCACAGTAAGTGATTTTCGATCATCAGTGCTTTCAAGACTTTTTTTACTGTTGCGAAGCTGAAATTTGAAGGATTTGGCCAATTTTAAGTTAATCATTTTGATAACTAATAAGTTGTTGATTAATTGCTGCGCCTCTAATGGAGACTACACGATACTACTTGTATGTTTTAGATGTATATAATTTCCTGGAACAATGTTTGTGTTGCGCACCGCAATGACACTATGATTTCCGCCATGATTGCGGAAAACACTGTAAGACAAGGCCTGACTAAATGAAGCTCCCTCAAAATCAATCCATAGCCACCACACGGCACTGGAGCAATGTTTTCATAATAGACGTGGTTGTTTTTATTTTATTTTATTTTTTTAGATGCTCACCCTCTCTGCACGGTGTGCACTGGCCGCAGCTCTCATGCTTGTAGAACTCAATCAAGCGCGCGATGGCTCGAATGACGTCGGTCTGCAAGGACAAATCAAACGCTTGACGCCAGATCCCAAAATGAATCATTTCTCACAGTCCAGTTTTCTTCTCTACAGTTTACCGACTTATCCATGACAATGACAGCGGCTGTGCCCAGGGCGCTTTCCGCGCGCACCAGGTCGTCGAAATCCATCAACACGTCATCGCACACGTGCCGAGGGATGATGGGAGTGGAGGACCCACCGGGGATCACACCTAATAGATTATCCCAACCACCCCTCACTCCTCCTGTCACAGCACACACACACCAAGGGGGGAAGAGTAATGTATTTGTCTCAAGTATTGAGATTCATTGAAAGCACAAAAGCACACGGAAATGAGTTGCGAAACCGGATATTTCCCTTTCCAGGAGATTATTTGACTGTACTTTGTGTTTATTGTTACGACAACTGTTGACATCAACTCCCTACATTTGAAAATGCATCCCTGTACTTTATTCGGCACCTTGTCAAAATAGGTTTGTTGTTCCCTTTTCCAACCTCTGCGGATGCCCCAACAAGGTGTTCCTCAAGGCTCCATATTAGGGCCACTGTTGCTCACAATTCATGTGAATCATCTTTGTGACATTAAGCCTGACACTCTGTTCCATTAATTCATTGTTCTCTTTCATCATCTTAAAAATCACTTCCTGTGTTGTTGCAATCAGCCTAGGAGACGGCTCATTTCCGTCTGACCCAGCTCAAGTTCATGCTTCATTCAGATATATCAGACTCTCAAGTAGTTTTTGACTGGGTTAAAAACAGTACCATATGTTGATACTGATGGACCGATGACACAACGGGTAAAAAAAAGGAACCAGAATGAACCTGGATTGAGATCTTAACTGCTCGATTGAAGCAAAAAGAAGAATCGGAGGAATGTGAACCAGGGGAGCATCGAGTACACTGACTGACCTGCATGCCTCTCGATCAGCTCCCTCAGGGGGATGGACATCTCTTCCTCCACGGTGCACGGTGTGTTCACGTGACCCGAAATGTTGAACAACTTGGTTCCGGAGTTCCTCTCCCTTCCAAAGCTAGCGAACCAAGTTCCGCCCCTGCGGCAGATGGCAGGTGCCACGGCGACTGTCTCCACGTTAGAAACAGTTGTCGGGCACCCAAACACCCCTAAAAAGAGAAAGCAAACAAAAACGTGTGTATGCCAGCATGCCCCTACTAGCTTAGCCTTGCCATAGGCATGCAGCTCAAAAGGGGAAGGTCCATGGGCACGATAGTTTGCAGGTTACTTCCTCAGTCACGTAGAACAGTTCCATCAAAGCGACTTCCTGGCACATGAATTTGTCACGTTTTCATCCATCGGTTAAAAAACTGTTGTGACTCACACAACTCAAACGATTAAAAAAAACAATTGAACTGTATTTCTGTAAGAGACGTTTTTCAAATTGTGGCATGTCATGTTTTTTGTTAACTGGTTGAGAGCTGATTTACAGAGACAGATCGAATTCCACCATTTGCATTCTGGTGCACTGATGAACAATTTGTTCTGTGGCGAAAAAGCAGGCCGTGGGGAAAAAAGAATAAAAATCAGTTCAGCCAGGAACCAGAAATGAGATTTTCCAATTTGTTTATTTCAGAAGGAAGGACACAGCTCACCAGGTTTAGAGTACACCTGCATGAATGCTGTCCGGGGCCAATGACTACCTCAATCCCTTTTTCAAGGAGTACACCTGAGCCGCCAGCCAATCGGGTCAGAGCTGCAATTGGCCATCCACAGGTGGCTGCAATTGCCATTCCTGAAACACTCACTTGACTCCAAAACTCATTCAGCGTCACACAATGACCAGCAGTTTTGAATGGAGAGAAATGAGCACCTTTCTCCCCATCCAAAATCCACCCAAATTAGTCGTTAACATGTTTCATTTAGCTTTATGACACAATTCTATGGCGACTCAAACGGTTCTTCCTTCCCAAAGTTTGGTGGAAATTTCTCCATCACAAATGCGCTGAGTAGATGGATTTTGATGGCGGAGTGTGGTGAGCTCACCGATGTCAGCAGGGAAAGGTGGCTTGAGTCTCGGCTTTCCTTGTTTGCCTTCCAGCGACTCGATGAGGGCCGTCTCTTCTCCGCATATGTAAGCGCCTGCCCCCCGCATCACAAACACGTCGAAGTCGTAGCCCGAACCACACGCATCCTTTCCGATCAGCCCCGCTTGGTAGGCCTCCCTGATGGCCACCTGTGTTAGGACGCGTGCATTTTACTTCTTTTTTTTCGAATGTTTTTTTGAAGAGAGGTGCATCCGTGACTGCGTAGCTCTTCTTTCCCACATGCAAGAGAATTACAATCGTTTTGAAAAATAACCATTCAGTCTATTGGCCCGCTAAAAGAAGGAACAATAATAATAATAATAATAATAATACATTTTATTTATAAGCGCCTTTCAAGACACCCAAGGACACTTTACAATAACAAAAAACACAAACAGCACAAAATGACAGCTGCACACCTGCACATTGGACGACTCGTTGTAGAACTCTCCTCTGATGTAGATGTACGCAGCGCGGGCGCTCATGGCTCTTCCGGCCAGCAGACAGCCCTCCAGCAACTTGTGCGGGTCATGACGCATGATCTCACGGTCTTTACACGTGCCCGGCTCACCCTCATCGGCATTCACCACCAAGTACTTTGGCCTACAAGTGAGTTGTGCAATGAATGAACAAAACCTGGCACTCGAACAGACCTCGCTTACCTGCCATCACTGGGTTTGTTCATGAAGCTCCACTTCATGCCGCTGGGGAAGCCCGCCCCACCTCGCCCCCTGAGCCCGGACGTCTTCACCTCGTCGATGATCCAGTCAGGTCCCTTGAGGAGAATCTCTTTGGTTTTGTACCAGTCCCCTCGCCTCAGGGCCCCTTTCAGCCTGAAGCACCGAGAAGAAAAGACCAAGACCAAGACCAAGATGATGAACAGGAACAAGAAGCTCAGTGAACGTCAGCAAGCGCTCAGCGCGTTCACCTCCAGTCATGTCGCCCGTACAAGTTCGTGAAGATTCGGTCTTCATCGCTCAGAGGACCAAACTTGATCTTCTTTGCTTTCTGCTGCTCACAAGCAGGAAGCAATATTAAAAATTACAATTTAAAAAAAAAAACAATGATAAACACGGAAAAAAGTGAGGAAAATATATAAAAATAAAAATGTACTCTCGCTATCTCTCCTTCTCTCAATGCAGACACGTCCCCTCACTATCCCTCCCAAAATTGACAAAAATATTTGCAAGGTGTTTTCATAGGAAAATAGGTCTTGAAATAAATTTAAATAACACAATTAAATAGAGTTGAAAGAACTAAACAATTTGCGAATCAGAATTAATTCATTGCAACTCCAGGTGTGCGCAACCTGGCCACCAGGGGACAGTATAAGACAGTTATGAAAACAAACGAAGAGGACGTGAGTCCATAAACTGCAGTAATGGTTTGTTCTATTGTCTGTCTACGTGTGTTGATGCGAAGTTGGTGTTCAAATACCCGTTGCTGCAACCACTAATGAAGAATTCACTGGCCATAGACAGATACTTCAATCTGGCATTTTTGCTCCTCAATCCAAAAAAAATAAAAATAATCGACTGAAAAACGGCTTGTAGCTTTAGGAATTTCTCCATTGCGAGACTAATAAAGGTTTTCTTATTAAAACCTCTGAGGTCAGTCTGTCGTACCTCAAAGGACCTTGCATCGTGCTGATTAATAGTTTTACAATCCTGCACGCATTTTATACTGAAAAGTCATTTGTACTTTTTTTTTTTAATTTTACTTAAACGATACGAGTTAAATCGGGACTTCTTTTAACATTTTTAGAACATATAATGTATACTTAGAGTAGTACTCATATATTTGTGGATGAAGGTGGTTGTAGCATTCCACATGAAAGATGAAAGAACACATGGAGTCAGCCAAATGGCAATAGGCAATGTCGTCACAAGAATAACAAATGCACGCTTGTGTTTGTATGCGTGTCCAGTACCTGAGGTTTGGCTGCAGTCGAGGAAGAGGTGCGCGGAGTCACGTGACGCGCCACGATGGTCCACAATTTCCGGCCTGTCAACATCCTCAGAAGTGAAGTCAGACTTGTCCCGTGTGTGTGTTTTCCTTCTTCCGCCTAACTTACTTGACCACAAGGACAAATGACCGAAAGTCCAAGTCAGTGAACGGCAACGTTTTCTGCCTCATTAACGTAATAGGATTAAAGAGATAATACGTCACTTCCGGACTGAGACTGATGACTACGTAAGATTGTAGTGCTTTCCATCAATAAAATATGCCGGACTTTTTTTTGTTCTTTTTTCATTTTAATAAAAATGCGAGCTAAAATATAATATAGAAACAGATTTAGTAATATTTATGTCTTAAAGACTTGGTTCAGCAACAGGTGATTTTTTTTTTTCAGAAACGTCATAGTGATAAATTACAACACATGGTAAAATCCCTATTGCGCAAGCTTTTTAAAATCAAACTTAAAAACATAAAACAAAAATATCTGTTTAAAAAACTGCTGAGCTAGAAAAAAGCAAGACAATTTCAAGTCAGCTCCAACATGTGAGCAGTAGGGAAAGACGTTTCTCTTTTGCATCGTGAAATGACGACGACAGTCTTATTGTACGTTTGTGATGAACTATTGCGACATCTATGCAAATTCGGGTTGAGCTGTTGCCTAGGAACGCAACACTATCGTAAACCGAGGACGCTTTGCATCTCCCGCCTGAAAACTGACTCGCGCTCAAGTCGCTCGTGCTGATCCGGCAGTTTTTTTGTTTTTAATCATCGAGTCAAACACATCACAGAGGCGGAGTTAAAATACAATGTCATGAGCATATACACGACTCACAAAACGTTTGGTTTTGCATTCGGTGCGGAGTTGACGGGGCGCCACAGAGGCCCGAAGGCCAGGTCGGCCTTCGGGGTTCGGGGAGCAATTTCACAAAAACGTTGCACAGTTGGAAATGGGCACTGAAAACAAAGCTCAACAATTCATTGAAGTCAAATCAACATCACAGTGTAGCAGAAGTCAATTTTCAAAACACAAAGGTTGCAATTTATCGGGGAAAAAACCCCGGCATGTATATTGTATTGTATATTTAATTCACTTATATAGTGTCGAGGTAAGTACAGCGTTTAAGAAATGCAATTGCTTGTTTACATATCGCTTCATGAAACATGTCAAGTTGAAGGAATAAAGCGACAGTTTGCTATATTGTTGCCATGTGATTCATGATTCTCTGACTTATGTTTATGCTACACTTGTTTGGTCGAATTTTGTGGGAGTTATTGAAAAGGACACTTAAAAGACTGCAAGTCAAAGCATTTAGTTAGTTCACCAACTCTTAACTGAAGTCAATAAAGCGTCTCTCATCTTAATTCACAGCTTGTGCTTGTTTTTGCCGAAGCCGAACCTTCAAAACCAAAGCATTTACGGATGTATGAGAAATCCGACAATGGTGAAAAATACACGGGAAGCGCTTCTTGACAAAATAATGACGTATTAAATGGTAATCGCAATATTGAGGAAATCGCAATTTGATTTTTCAAAATCAGTCAGCCCGAATTTACATTAAAAAAAAAAAAAAAAGGTCAAATGAAATTGACCTCTCGAGGTTCAAACTGAAATTTCATCCAAAGGTCAAATTTCCCCAACTTTTTGTGAGCAGTGTATTTCCATAAAAACCACATCCACTTCCCTCCTGAAAGTCGTGCCTTGTCACACTAAAGTACGGGGTATAAAAATATCCTTTTGCCATTTATTAATAGCATTTGCAAAAAACATTGAAAAGAGTGTAAAACAAGTGTAAAACATAGAAGAAACAAATGTGACACTTCTAACGGCGGCTCAAACTGTTGTCTCGTGATCTTGCTTGTACGCAGCTCCTTGGGCGCCTCGGCGCTAAAATAAGACGTGAGGAGGGAGCGGCGTCGCCCCACCGGTACTCGAGAGTCAGCAGGTGGTGGGTCAGGGGGGGGCGAGCGTCTCAGATGAGTAGCGACGGCGTGGGTTTCTTGCCCGGCCACGCTTCTTTGGCGTACTTCTTTTTGCGCGGCTCGTTGTGCGTCTCTGGGAGGTAGGGCACCGTGACCGGGGCGGGGGCGAGGGTGACGGGGCGTCGGGGAGCCTCGGGGGCCAGGTCCACCTCCGGGGCCGGGTTGGGGAAGGGCAAGGGGAGGCCGCCCTGCATGGAGGCGCCGCCCGGGGCTCCCGTGGGCTGCGTCTCGTGGCTGGTGGGGGGCAGGTCGCCATAGAGACCGCCGCTCAGGGAGTAACCGTGCGCTCGCTTGGACGCAAAGTCGTCTAGGCCCAACGTGTTGTGGCCCTCGGAGCGACGTTTCTGCCACAGGGGGTGCACAATCACAGCACGGTCAGAAAACCGCCTTTGGAAAGGCACTTTTTTTTTTTTTTTAATACCGTTTTTGATGACATTCGAGTCAAAGCGGAAAGAAACCACTACACGAAGTGGGCCAGATCAATAACACGATCGGTCTTCAAGATTCTTACCTTGATGGGGACGACGGCCGTCTGCACCATGTTCCGGAAGCGTCCTACCGAAGGGTCGATGTCCTCTGCGAGGCATTTGTGAACGCAAAATGTCCTTTCAGTCAGCTTTCGCCTTGTTCCCCCAAATAATCATCATTTTATCGAGGAAAATATTTTCCAGGCGTACCCGGGTTGATGATGGAGTCCTCGTCATTGAAAGTGACGCGGGAGTTTCTCCTCTTCCTCTTGGGCCTCTGGATGTCCAGGTTGCCCTCCTCGATGGTCAGCGTGGAGATGCGCTTGTTGTGGGCCGTGTTGAACTCGGTCAGGTTCTAGCAGTAAAAAGGGCAGGGCGCTGAAATCCAACCCGAACACTCGTTGACAAATGTCACAGCGCTCAACCAGCCAACAGACCTCCAGCTCCGTCTCCTCCTCGGGCAGCCCGAGAAGCCCTTTCAGCTCGTCCTCGTCGCCAATTTTAATGTCCCCGCTGCCGGCGGCTCCCTGGCTTTGGGGCTTCTCTCGGATGGTGTACGTCCGCGTGGATGCTCCGAAAGACAGAGTGGAGTCGATGGGAACCTGCTGGGGCTTGTGCGGCTCCAGGCGGATGTGCCCGAGGAAGGTACCGTGGGCTGCAAACGGTAACGGCGGCAACGCGGTGAAGAGAGGGAGGAGCATCGATCAACAATCAAAAGGGTGCGTGCAAGACTTGGAGAAGTGGGAGAATACGAAACTTGATTGGAGTCAATCTGGTGGCTGTGAGAGTTCACAGGCTGGCTGAAGTCGCATGTCAATGCATCTGTCTGACTTTATCTTTTTAATCGAATTTTTTTTTGTGTGTGGCGTGTGGAAATAAATTATCTCATGTAGTAGCAACAGACATTTACTTATCCAACTGTGGAGGTTACCGATATATTATTGAGAAGAGGATTTATTTATTTTTTCTAACATATTTAGCAATTTCTGTCAACTCACTTTAAAAAAATACATTTTTTTAAAAAAAATGACCCCAACTCCTCTAATTGCGTCGGTACCAGATTCACTTTGAGGCCTCGATTTGTACAAATTCCTTTCGACGGCATCTTACTGCTGTTGAGGTCGATGAGAAAGAGCCTCTTCAGATGTTTGTGGTAGACCAGGGCGGCGTGGACGCGCGAGCACGACTGATGGTCGATGGTGAAGTCGCACCAGTCCGGATTGCGGCCAAACAAGTAGAATTTCTTTTCATCGATGATCAGTTTCTGGGAAAAGAAGAAAAACAAAACAAAAAAAAAAGACCAGAGAAGAAAGCCCGCTGTCAGTAGGCGCACGGGTCGGCCAGGCAACGATTTGCAGTGGGTCAGCTGTGCCTCTGAGCCATAACTCAACAGTGGCGCTCCCCACTGAGAAGCTTAAATATCAGGGCTCGGTGTTGCTCTCGCACCTTCCGGAAGCCGTGCAGCCACGGGGAGGACGGGAGGCCAGCGTGCAACACAACTGGGACTCACCGGGCTGCCGAGCTTGTATCTGGTGCTGTTCAATTCAACATAATACACACTTATCAAAGATTTTTTTTTTTTAAGACTCCATTCCATTTTGCGGCTAAGTGTATTTATGACAAGACCATTTTTCCTAATTACCGCTTTGGAACCAACAATAGTTGTTTATTGGATAGACAACCACGGACTCACCATTCACAAATATGACAGAAAGTGACAACATAGCATCCAAATCTGCAATGTTATTATGCTAATGACGTAAGGGCACTCAATAGGCTGTGTGAGCGTCAAGGCTCAATAAGGCAACAACTACTGCTGCTTGCCGTCATGCATTGTAAATCCATAATTGTACTTGTATGTAAAACATATGTGATGGTTCCCCCCTTGGCCCCCCCAAAAAAGTTTGATTGTAATTTACATGTTCATTGTACTTAAGTGTTAGATGACATGTTTCATATTTTTGCTTCAAATGGACACTGAGTGCTGAGCAATATGGCCTACAATTCATGCCACGGTATAAATTAAATCCCCTCCACAGTATCGGTATCTATCGTGACATAAATGTAAGCGGAACATTTTATCATGGAAGAATCAAATCCCTTAAATGTGATATTTTCTTTGAAAAGAGGCAGAAATTATTCGATTTATCCTTCGCTTTGCTTCTTTTTATTCAAATGAGCAATTTAATGCAAAAATATGTCCGCTTTTTCCATGTAATGAAATAAAATGAACAAAATGATCACATCAATTTAGCACCCAAGCAAAGATAACCCAAGCTGCTTTTGTCTGCATGACACTCCTCAACTCTCTTTGACACAGTTCCTTGACACTACATGCCAAAAGATGGCAGCGAACGTGTTTGCTTTCAAAAATTAGCTTGTAGCAGACGTGTGCACATTTTCAGCATGACATCTCTGATCCACTGGTGAAAGGACACTTTGATCCTCTCCTCTTTCATCTATAACTGCTTCAGACAACAAAGTGGATGCAGAAAAGTGGTGAAGATTGCACGACTGTCTGTGTCCTATGTGTTGTGTTGTGTTATTTTGGTTATTTAGACTTCAAAATGGCGCCGCGAGAGTGGCTGCCTTTCCAGCAGCTCCTATGTTTTGTTCTTCTACTTCTTCCATTCATAACTTTGCTGCTGTGAATTGGGAATTTCTCCATTGCGGGATTAAGGTTTTCTTATCTTATCTGAATGAAGCTCCTCAACTCAATTCAACATAGTTCTTTGGCACCAAGATACCACAAATTGGGGATTAGGACTTTTCTGTAAACAAGACCACCGAATGGGGCAGTACAGTCAAACAAAAAAAATGAAACCACTGCCAAGCATCTTACCGAAGCCAAAACCTTGTTCCAGAGACCAAGCCACCATATTCCCGATGTCACTCACTGGCCAAACCCATATTTAAAAGCACACATTTTTTCATGTGACTACTGGCTCAACATTAATCATTAATCACGCTTTATTAAGCCATGATTTATAGCATAAATTCTCTTTTGTTAGTGTATTAAGTCGTGTATAAATAGAAATTGTCTGTGCTAGTTTTCTGTATTACAAACCTCAACCTTACAAAAGCGGGCCGCCGCAAAAAAGACAAACTGCCCCAGGCAGGTTGCCGTCGAGAAACAAGTGTCGATATCACACTCGGCTTACCTCGATCAGTTTGTCTCCTTTCATTACGTCGAGGTGGAGCCCGACGGGTGGCTTGCCTCCCCTGAAATCAAGTGCATGTTAAACTAGGCATAATCACACTCGCAAGAGACCCAAGTGCAATGAATGAAGAGTCACGACTGACAGTTTTCAAACGCTACCATTGATTGCGACCACGCTCGTGCAGAAAAAGACACATCATTAAGTACATTCACAAAACATAGCAATTTCCCTTCATCGTTGTGTAAATAAATTGCCTTCGGTACTGATAGAATGATCATTTTCAGATGCGATCGACACGTTCAGTGAAGTCCCTCGGTGCTAACATTGCGAGCTGCTAAGCATCGGCGACATGCTAAGGCTAGCGACACCAGCGAAAAGCACAAAACGGCACTCGCTAAACGAGCTTCATCCAACTTTGTAAACGTTTGACGGGTTTTCGGTGCATCGGCGACCTTACCGCGTCCCAAAGTTATACGATAAGATAGTGCACTTTCTCACCATGATGGACAATCAAAAGGAGGAGGGCCCTCTGTACTAGCTTTAGTCGCCATCTTGGCCTCATCCTCTCAAAGCCGCGGTGTGTGCTGGGTCACGTCTCAACGCGGGCCCTGTCGGGAAATGGAGTTCTACCCAAAAGAGACGCTGTCACTCAAGACTGACACAAGTCAATCCAACATATCTTTATTGACATAGCGTTTTCGCAACAGCTGTAGGTGTATTAAAACGCTTTACCGAACATTTAACAAAAAATAATAATACCACAAATAAGACACCTACTTGTTTATCATACCATTGTATTTTTATTTTGAAATATTTCACGTTACATGATTTCACTTGAAACGAGACGAGTCATTGGATAAATGCTGGTTTTGTCCCGCCCATCGGACGCTCAGCGTCTCTGGCAGTCTATGGACAGTGGGCGTTTATGGGCTGGCCCGGACGCTCAGCTTCTCTGCATGATGATTGGATGATCTTTCTGAGGCTGAATCCTTTTAGATTGACAGCAAAATGAGCCAATCACCGATCTTTTGGCGTAGGCATCCGGGCGGGAGCATTTTTCAATTCTCATTCTGTTCTGAGTTGAACTGGAGACTTCTTCTAATCATCTGAGCGACACTCTCTTTGTTGAAAGCGACTAGCGACAAATTAATCTTTTATTTCAGGTGGGTTTTATTGTAGTTGCTTGTGTTCGCAGACTGACTCACAGATCATTTTCTTGAAAAGGAACGGAAAGTAGAATTCACCTTTTTTGGGGGAGTTGGGGGCTCGGGGGGGGGGGGGGGTTTCCGAC
>CAAKHF010012735.1:35500-48092 GCA_901007745.1 Hippocampus kuda
ACCCCCCGGGGGGGCCCCCCGGGGGGGGGGGGGGTTTTTCCCCCCCCCCCCCCCCCCCCGCTACCTTCCTGTGCCGCCGCGGCTCCTCGGGCCCGCCGCCGCGCCCTCGGGGGCGCGCCATGCGTCGGCCGCGCCTGCGCAGGACCACGCAGATCTGAGCGTACACCAGCAGGGTGACGATGAAGGGCACGTAGAAGGACGCCACCGACGAGTACACCACGAAGGCCGGGTCGGCGAAGCTGCACGTGGTGCCTTCGCGATCCGCTGGGAGACAGCAAAACGCACTTCGATCACCTCGGCTCATTGCACCTCTCCGACGTGCCACCGAGAAAAAAAACAACAACATTTTTTGTGGTCCAAGTGCCAACATCACGACGATGATTTCGAAGCAGCTCACCAAATTCCACCCGACATGCAAGCGCCCGCAAGAAATCTGGCGGGAGCTCGACCGAGACACAAACGCAAGGCGGTTGGTTGATGTTTTGTGTGCTACCGGTGTTGTTGAGTCCGAAGAGCAGCGGGCAGGAGATGGCGAAAGACAGGAACCACACGGCGGCGATCATCAGCGCCACCCTCCTCCTGGAGCTGTAGCGCGTGTTGTACAACAAGGGCATGGCCACCGCCGTGTACCTGCAGCGCGCACGCAAATCGGCCTTTGCAAATCCAATTCAACTTGACTTAAAGTCGTCATGGTCTTGTTTAGCTTTGAAGGAAACGCCACATTTGCAGTACGGTTGAACCCTCGGTGGACTCTTGAGCAAATAACACACGCTGGCATTTTACCGTCATGTCGAAAGGGACATGATCTTAATATTGCTTTTTACAATTATTGTACAATCCTCTCCTATCGAATGAAACCAAAAATCAAAACCGGGTTTTGTTGCAAAGGTAAATTTGGCAAGCTGGTCAGAGACGAGGCGCGGAGACTGTTGACTGTTGACAAGATATCCTTTATTTGTCCCACACTGGGGAAATTTACAGTGTACAGCAGCAAAATTGGGGGTTAGAAAGAAGAAAAACAAAGTGTTTGCATTCATAAAAATAAATGTTGGTCTACAGCCCCTTAGCCAATCAGGATGCAGAACACGAAGCACCGTTTAAAAAAAAAAAAAAAAAGTGCCCTCAGAAAATCTGGGAAACAGTGAAGCTGTGAAAGTTGACCCGCGTTTTAGCGAGGGTTCACTGTACTGACGAGTTCATCATTCATCTGTATGGACAACGACGAGAAGAAAGTCACGGCATCATCGACTCCCGAACTGGGCCGCACCTTCTCGAATCGTGACCCGCGGAATCGGATCGAACCGAATCGTTCCACTTTCAAATCGAACCGTCCTCGAATCGTAGCGCACCCCACATTTCAAAAAGCGGAACTGAATCGTCTTTTGTGGAAAGACACGCGGCCCCGGTGACTGGTAAGATGTACGCCGGCCCGTTTTGCAAAAAGTGAGTAAAACTTGAGCACGGGAGCGTACCTGTCGATGCTGATGGCACACAGGTTGAGGATGCTGGCGGTGCACATCATCACGTCGAGCGTCAGCAGGACGTCGCAGTGGATCAGGCTGAAGCGCCACTCGCCCACCACCTTCAAACACACGCAATGAGCCCCCTCCCACAAAAGGACAGCGGCCATGTCCAAGAGGCGCAATCTGTCCATCGACTGCACATCTTGCACAATGTGCCTGCCACGAACAACTGTGATTAATTAGCCCCTCAACATGAATAGTTTATTGTCCGCCAAGACGGGAGCTCGCAATTCGGCACTCTTGCACTTTGAAATCATTCACTCTAACGGGTGCCCCAATGACAACGATTCCTCAAATTAAATTGCTTCAGACAGAAGAGCATCGATCCTTCAATTGTCTCTTCTCATTCCGGCGGCAGCTGAGCTGGAGCAAAAAGACTTTCGGCGGGGTACATTCTGGCCGACGGGCCAATCTCGCCGAACGATGATCCACCGTCCATTTTCGACAGCAGACGTCCGATTATGGCGAGCTGGATTCACAATTGAGAATCTTCAGTGAACGTAACATTCACATTTTGTAATGTGCGATGTGAACTTAGTGGCCAATCGAGCTGTGGGGCACAAATCATTCTGCCCCACATAGTCTGCCCAGCAACAGCTGCTCAGTTCAATAACTGCAAGTGTGTTGATCTTTTTTCCTACAGCTTATGTGTTGTTATACACAGCTTATACACTTGCAGTTCAATAACTGCAAGTGTATTTATCTTTATTCTTTGGCTCGGTGTGTGTGTGTGCGCGTGTGTGTGTTTCGCACTTTGGAAAGGAAACGGCATCGTGAATGTAATCGTGAATTGGACTGTGGGGCACAGATTATTCTGCATTGTTTCCCCAGCAACGACTGCTCAGTAAAATATCCGCAAGCACGTTTAGTTTGGTCTTTGAGTTGAGTTTGGTCTTTTTTTCAGTCTTCTGGAAAGGAAACAATGAATGAACATATCAGGATGAAAACTGTGAGTGGGTCTTCGCCGTCCTACCTCCAGGTAGACCCCCCAAGGCATGACCAGGGTGGCCAGTAGCAGGTCGGACACAGCCAGGGAAACAATGAGGTAGTTGGTGGTGGTCTGCAGGGCTCTTTCCCGCGACACGGCCACGCACACCAGCACGTTGCCGAACACCACGCAGAAGATGAGCAGCACGAGCAGCACGGCGTAGAAGTTGTACGGCGGCGAGGAGGCCGAGGACGCTCCCCCACTGCAATTGCCGGCCAAGGACGGCGGCATGTACGAGGGGGTGGCGGAGGCCAGGGCCGGCGAGGAGTTGAGATGGGGGGTTGACGGTAAGGAGGAGGGCAGTGGTGGAGGAGGAGGGGGAGGAGGTGGAGGAAGGAGGGAAATGTCGGCCGAGTTGTTGTGAGAAGTCATGGTGATGCCTCAGTGGACATGTTGGCTCTGAAAAGTGGTGACACAAAAGAAGACGGTTCGCTCATTTTTCAAAGCTGCCAGTGCACTCAATTGGAAGACATTCTTGAAAACGAGTTCCGACTCAGACACGGCAAACCAGATTGGCTTGTGCGCCGAAAATGCATGTCCCAAGCATTGAGACACAGGGGCATGCATGGCGTACACAACACACCTCGCGGATGTCAACGTCCGCATAGACGGTCAGCGAGACAAATCAACAAACATGGCCGACATCACACAAACATCCTCATCTGCCGGGTTGCGGACTCATTTCGGATGGGACAGCGAGGAAAAACATGCATTTGTATTCTGAACGGTACTCAGGCGTACCAAGTTGCCGCATTTTTTCACACTTATTTTCAGAGGCTATTTGTAAACAAAGGAACAAAACAAAAAAGCTTCATTATTCTGAACTGGTATCCAGCGGGCCGTGATTTCGCAACAACAGGAAGCTGCAGGCGCCACGGCGACCACCGTCATACATCACACGCCATAAAATTGGCTGACAAACATGGCCAACATCACATTTCTCAAACGTGGTTGTCCTTCTCGTCCATATTGCACGATAAAGTACACGGCTGCCATTAGATTCTGCCTCCATTTAGTCAGTCTGGAGTAGCGTGAACGCGTCTGTGACGGACTGTGGGTTGATTTGCCATATTTGCTTTTGACTTCCTGTTATGCCCAAGTCTTGCTTTGAAGGAATACGGAAATGGACAACGGCTAAGGTGGATATTTAAGTTTGCGATTAGAATATGCGTTTGATTAATGGCACTCGAAACGTATGGAGATAAGCGTGACTTGTGGCGTCATCTTTGTTTGTTTTTCTTGCTCTTACGGTGTAAGAGGTTTATGTACGAGCCAAAAGGAATTAAAAAGGAAACTTCAGACCACCGGTAAAGCTTCATTATTTCAACCCACGCTACGGCGTCACTTTCGCTTATTTAATATTTCAAGTCAATGTATCTGCCGTGAGTCAAGAGAACAATCGGCAGCGAGCAGGATGGAATCAAGCTTGAGAGGATCGCGGCTTTGTTTTGCGGTGCGGAGAATCCGTCGATCGTCTCGCTGCCAATCTCTTTCAAATCAACTGGCATCTGTTTGAGAGGGGAAAAGGAGGTGGGCTCGCGTATGATGAGAGAATGGCCACGGAAGGCTCAGAATCACTGGTTGTTTGATTTGGCCCTTGAACTTCAAGACTCGCAGGGTTTTGAGCCCAGGCGCCCCATAAATACGCTCGCATTCTGCATCGGGAACCGCTCAAGTGGGAAGGCCCGAAGGAAACGTTTGGCTTTCGTCTCTCGCTGCGCTGATCCTCACAATGTTGTCTCGGGTAAGGAAGTGGACATCAAATCTCATCCTGCTGAATCAAAGTCACTGAAGGATTTGTTGCCATCAAATTTCTTCCCAGCATTTGAGTCGGATTGACTTGATAAATAAGGAATTGTTTACTTTGAAGGCTGAGACAAGAAAGAGCAGCAAAACTAATTAAAAGTGTCCCCAGAAACACAAGCAGCAGCAGTGAGCGTGACTCCGTTCGTGTTTTTTATTTTTTTTGGGGGTAATTATCAAACATCAACGTTTATTTTCTGCCACAAATTTAATCACCTGTGAAATGATTTCAAGAAGGAAAAATAGAGTGTCGGCACATCGACTTCACACACTAGCAAAGACTGTTTGCACATCACCAACTAAATGAGCGCATTTGTAGAGAAATGGCACAACTGTGCATCATGTCGGCATATGGACTGAGCATCAGTCAATCTAAGGGCCGTCATAAGCGTAATGCGAGTTCTCTATACACTACGTTAGCAGAGTAACTTCTGCAGATTCTGAGCATATTGATACGAGTCTAGTTTGCGGGAACAATTTTTCTTGAGACCATTCGAAGTCACGTTTTAAACTTCATACACTGTCAAGTGAAACACCTCATTGACGGCGAAGTAAGGTTTATCTGAATACAAACGGTGCCGCATGCAACACATGCAGACAACAGTACTGTCAGATTTTTTTTTTTGTAATACTCTGTGAAGAACAACTAATTTTAGTGCCGTACTGATGAGCTAAGGGAGGAGCTGAGCTGGTTCAGACTGGCTCCAGGTGGCCAAGGCAGAACAGACTTTTTTCCATTCTATTTATGTCTTTTATTTTTTTTCCAAAAGATGATTTAAGAGATAAACGTTTTGAGTTCCAACCCGGTCAAGAAACAAATGTCACTTGGGTGTCAAGGCAGTGGCTCCCTGGAAAGGCGCATCCCGTGTTGGATGTGATGACACCGTGCCGGCGAACGAGTGAGTGAACTGGAATACGCGGCTAAAACGAAATGAGACGCAGCGGGAGGAGATGACTCCGTCCGTGATGGATGCGCTTTCCGCTATCGTGCCACCCTCCCGCAAATTGTTTTGAACCAACCCCCCCAAATCCCCTCAGACTGCGTCGCGTGATGTGTGATTCAAGACGGCAAGTGCCGCGGAGCGCTGGATTTGTACGCAAGCATCTTTTTTTCCGAATAATGATACTGAGCAAAGGGAGCGAGTTTCTCTCGGGAAGATGACCTTCGTCCATCATGAATCGACTGAGAACGAGTGCCGTGTGGTTGAAAGAGACAGAGGGTGTCAACCGTGTTGGATTGAAACTGAAAATCAATACATCAAGCATCCGTGCCTGGAAAGGCACGTGAAGGCCAGCCTTACAGATTTTTTTTTAGCTCCTAATTTTGGCCTTTTTGCCCCATTTTCAAGTTTTCACCATTTTTTTTGTCCCATAACATACAACCTCCAAAGAGAATTTCACTCAGCCACGTGCAATTGGGCAGACATGTCCATCACGGGCAGACCCAGAAAAAATGCTCAAGAAACCGTGTCTGAAAAGACCCACCAAATCCAGCACTTTGGTTCAAAGAGGACATTTTAGGGTCATTTAACACTGGTCGAGATTTTGCCCGGTTGCTCCCAAATTGGACCCACACATACCAGACAGATACGGGACGCTAACTGGCAACAGAATTCTATTTTGGGTCATGAGATGTGGCCAATGCACGGCGGAAAATTTGGACGCCACAAAACTCAAACGCCGTAAACAGCTCCAAGGTCAGAGCTGCAAAACGGAACCTTCTGGAGTTCAGATTTATGGTGGGCTAAATATGTTGTGATGTCGGTGGGAGGGGGATGTGGGGTGCGCTCGCTTGCCGCGGGTTTGAGCGGATCGTCATCAGGAGGTTATCGGTTTGACCTCCTTTTCCCGCACAGATTGTCAGGCATGTCCTTGAAAGAGGCTCGTTGAGTTCCAAGACCGGATGCGGCCACAGATATATATATATATATATATATATATATATATATATATATATATATATATATATATATATATATATATATATATATATATATATATATATATATATATATATATATATATATATATATATATATATATATATAATTTTTTTCTTTCTGTACGACACTTTAGACGCAGCTATGGTTGTTTTTAAAATGCTTTATAAATCAAGTTGTGATTCATGTTTTTCCAGATGCATCTTCATTGATGCATTTTCAAAGTAGCCTACTGAAAAAACCGGCTTTCCTATATTTGAATTAAAAAAACGTAACTTCACCCGTTTTGTAAAAAGACTTTCTGAATGAATATAATGATGCAAAATCCAGCATGAAAAAAAGATTGCTCATACATTCAAAAAGCTGAGTGTGTATATCTAAAATCATGAAAAAAAAATTGAATTCCAGTCTTGTAAAGATAGATATCATTTTCTTTCAATTTTAATGCCAGAATTCCATTATTTCTTTATATATATATAAATGAATAAAAAGGCTCTCTTCTATTTCCCATTTTAAAAGGTCCACTTTCTCATACCTCCCAACATTTCCTTTGAATAAAAAGCCCGAATATCAACGGAATTTTATTTCCGATCAAATCTGTCAAATGAACGTAAAAGTTGGAAAAGGAGCAGCAAATTCAACAACGTGCCACGGAGAATTAAGAAAACTATTCGGAATCCAAGTTCAAAGGTAACTCTGGGCTGTAATTTCAAACATGTCAACGTTGCAGTCATTTCATCGTACCGCGTACGAAGTGCTCACAGTGACCATGTTGCATCGCAGCGTACGGCGACGCATCAAGATCAGAGAAATAATAATAATAATAATTAGCACTCCTTCCATAAGAGCTTGGTTGCTTGAACAGTTGACGTACCGGGCGGCAGGCAGTCTTCGATCCGCTCCTCTGTCAGCACCTCGTCGGATGGAACAAAGCGGCGTCCGGAGCCTCGACCGCGGCCGCTCGCGCTGAGCTTCCTCCCCTCACCAGCGCGTTCTTTCTTCGCCGCCCGTTTTGCGTGTTTTGGCAGCCACACGGCACTCACCAAGTTGGTGTGCTCGAGGCGCGTGCAGGGGCGGGGGTGGATGGGCGGACATTGTACACGCGCACGCGGTGGAGCTGACACGTCATTGGCGGAGTGGAACCGAAGCACACCTGAGAGACTTTGAATGGCTTGACTGACAGGCGAATCAGCCAATCAAAGGCAAGCTGAAGAAAACTCCGAGCTTTCGATCGGCTTCTTTGAGGTCTGGATGTTTTACTGTGGTTTATGCCAACATTGGCAAAAAACAAAACACTTTTTTTTTATGACGCAGCCATGGACGTTGATCGGCGGGGGGCCCCGATTTTGGTGGGAACCCCCCACTCGCAGCATACAAGTTGTAGTTATGGCTCTTCTTCTACTGGAAGTGCCATGTGGCGATGGTGGCCAGGAAGCGGACGGAGTAGAGAAGGAAGAGGTGGTGAGGGGGCACTTGCGGCCTTCAAGTCCACGATTGTTCACCAGCGCGAGGTAAACCAAGTCTGCAAACTTGACCGGTTTTATGGACTGATGGCTGGCGGTGCGCTTTCCTTCCGGAAGAGCAGCTTCGTTTGCCACTGGTAGAATTTATTCTTGCAGTTTGTCGTCTAGCCTGAGACTGCGAGCCAAACAACCAGTTCATAAACCATTATCAAAACAATTCAAAAACACTTATTTTGGAAGTCACAGGTAAAAAAAAAAAAAAAGTTTCTCGCTACTTTTGCTCAGTGTAAATTTCTGTTGGATTGAAGTCGCGCGGGGGCAAATAAAAGTTTCATCCCTAATGAGAACCCAAACTTCATGGTTCTTGTTGGCCGAGTCTTCCTAATTTCGAAACGTCTTCCTAATCCCCTGCAAACAAGTGGAGCAGACCTGCACAAGCCCCTGGAGAGTTCATTAAGAAACAGCAAGCAGCAAAGATAACTAACTGTAAACAAAAGAAAAGAAAAAATATCCACATAAAAAAAGACCAAACAAAATTCCCCACACACAAAAATCGCCACCAAAATCTACAAACTTTACACACTAATTAAAAATAAATGAGCAAAAAAAAAAAAAAAAAAAAAAAAATAAAAAAAAAAAAAAAAAAAAAAAATAATCCAAACAAACCTCAAAACACAAAAACAGTCAATAATTCACTCCGAAGTCGACAAAAATCCCTTGGAAATTGACACAATACCACAAAAATCTATTCCTACAAAAAAAAAAGAGAACATACAAAAATTATTTGCCAAGTCACATCAGAATGGGCAAAATCTACCACTAAAATGTAAATTGACACTCACAAAAATAGACAATTCATGTGAAAATTGACAAAGATCACAAAAAGACATCCGCATCCAGAATGGACATAAATTCCCACAACAATCTCACCTAAAAATGGACAAAAATAGCCCCCAAATGTAACAACCCCGCATCCCCCCCCCCCAAAAAAAAACACAACTGACATAAATTCCTGATATGGGCATTAACTTTCACAATTTAAGAAAAACAGGCAAAAAGATCGCCACAAAAGATTGGGGGGAAAAATCCCCACGAAAATTGACAAATTCTAAAAAAGCTAAACAAAATTCCCACATAAAAAAAAAAAAAATCAAAATTCACACACAACCCCTTCCCTCCCCCAAAACAAAAACAACAACAAACAAAAATCCTCTGCAAAAATGTGCACAAAATCCCACAGAAATTGACACCCAAGAAAGAGATCAAAAATCTCAATGGACAGAAATTCTCATTAAAAATAGAACACATGCAGACATTTCTGAAAAGTCACATCAGAATGGGCAGAAACAATCACTAAAGTGCACATGGACACTCACAAAAATGGATGCAAAAATTCCAAAAAGAACGAACAAAGATAATTCCCCAAGCAAGACAACGCCCTCCCCCGACGCCCCAAATGGACAAATTCCCTCAGAAACATCACCCAAAAAAGTGAACAAAAGTGCTCTGGGGGAAAAAAAACAAAAATTTGAGCTTCATGGTCTCTGTCAAGCAGCCGGTACAAAAGAGTCACGTCGACGTCACCGTTCATTCAAAATTGAGTGTTTATTTCAACAACCTCACATACGTTGCACCCATCTTATCTCTCGCGAGCAACGTGACACAAAAAGAATTACAAAAGCCACTTTGATCGAATCTCAAGTCGTCTCCTCGAAGGAAAGTGGAGGAGAAACAAAACAAAACAAAAACAAATATGTGGAATAACCGCCTTTCACCTGACTTTGCGAACACCTCCTAAAAAGCATCTCATCGCAGCTTGGCAGCCCTGAGGAATATTTCAGATGGGCTCACCTGAGGCAGGCCAGTTGAAGTCTTCCCAAAATAAACAATCGAGAGTCGATGCTGATGCAACCTTTGCACGAAAACATTGCACGGACCGTTTCAGAGTCACAAAAGCAAGAGTAGTTGGCGGAGTCAAATGAGCAAAAGAGACGAGAAAGAGGCGCGCGTCGTTTTCAGGGCACCACGCTGTACGGCTGGTAGGGCAGCAGCTTCCGCCGCTGGTCAATGGCGTAGATCCAAGCCGGCTTGACGAAATTCAGGTTGCCGTTCTCCATCAGTGCCTAAAAAAAGGATTTCATCCGGAGAAAAACGGCAAAGTCTGGCTTTGACAAAAACTCTTCTTCGTTGAGAAAGCCACAAAAGCCAATTTTCACAACAGCAAAGCGAAAACTTGCGTCGAATGACCCAACCTAGTCAGAGTTGGTTGCTTTGAAATTTTGACCCCCCCGCATCCTTTTTACAGTGTGGTATTGCTGGTGTTTCTTTGATTCCAAAGCACATCTATAAACTCGAGGTACATGTAATTTTTGTGTTCCTGGCGTTTTTTGAACCGCTTCCGCAGACGAGCGTATGGCGACAGTGTTGCTGACTATTCTTGCTGCACGTTTGGACTGATCGGACATAGTTGATCCTCAACTGAAATTCTCTCTCTCTCTCTCCATCTACCTATGGAGATGTAGCGCCCTCTAATGGACGGATGTTGCCCAGCGCGCAGGTTGCCACAATCGGCGAGTGAACTCACGTCCTCGAAAGAGTCGTGCCATCCTTCGCCGGTCACCACAAAGTGCACCGCCTCCGACATGTAGTCCTCCAGGACGCTGCGAGGGAGGAAGAGGTTCCAAGTGTTGACGCAAGGCCTGTGGAATTCAGTCCGGTCCGGTTTTGCGCATGCGCGGCCAGTCAATCTATCAGTGAAGGTTGATGGGAGGTGAACTCAAGAGCGCGCAAAGACGTTTGGGATTCTGTTGGAGCTCAGAAACTCAGCCTCGCTTGAAATCCTGACCGAGTCTCGGAAACCTTCACCTGGGCTTGAAACCCAAATCGGAAGACCCGAACCTTGTTGGAAAATGAAACCCCAGGATTCGAACCAACAACCCTTGTTTGACGCACCGGTGTGAAAGCCTAACCCAGTCTCAAAAGCTTACTTTCAAATCTTGAGCTAGATTTGAAACCTTAAGTTGAAACCTTCACCCTGCCGTGAAACATTTGATTGGTGGAAGCCCGCAACCTGTCTTGAAGCGACCTTTGCTTGACACTTCCACCTGAAAGCCTGACCCCAGGTGAAACAATGACTTGCAACCGTAATTTGAAGCCCTAAACAAAACCCCAATGCTGTTTCGAAACCCTGGTCGCAGTTCCTAACCCCAGTTTGAAACCCAGGCATGACTCCCTCATTTGAGACCTTAATCCAGATTTGACGCCCTAATTCAAAACCCCAACTAGAGATTGAAACCCTAATTTGAGACCCTATCATGCCTTGAAACCATCATTTCAAACTTTAACGCTGAACCCTAATTTGTAACCCTCATTTTCATCCGGAGTCGAATCCCGAATCCAAAACCTAGCTTGAACCTTGCCTTCTGAATCGCTAACGTGAACGCCTAACCCCTCTCTTGAAACTCCCATTTGAAAGCTGATGCCCGTCTTGAAGCCCAACTCCAAAAACCTGAGCTGGGCTTGAAAGCCTCACTTCAAACGCTTGCCGCTTTTTTGAAACCAATCGCGAAAGCAAAACTCAAATGTGAAACCTTCACTTGAACCCGAGCGGCGCCACTTTGTGCTGCGGCCTGCGGGCAAACCGGACCGGAAAACCGAATTGAACTTTCGCCTTTGAGCGCGCCGACCAAATCCAACGGGCTAGAAAAGTTCAGGGTCCAAAAAGGATGAGTTACCCGTTAAAAGCGGTGATGTAGCGCGTCAGTCGTCTCCTCTCGTTGTTGGGGAACTTGCCGTAGAGGAAAAAGTGCTTCCCGTCCAGGTAGTCTGCAAGACACAAACGGCACTCGGCGGGCACGAAAAGCCGAGATCGAATGGCCGCGCGCAAGGGACGTCGAGACTAACCGGGCAGGTCCGGGATGGGCCGATCCTGCTCCTGCTCGGCGTCCGTGTTCTCGTCCGTGGAGCCGGCGTAGGGATCCTCTTCCTGCTTGAGCGCTTTGCTGTTCTTCTGCCTGTTCTCGCTCTCCACCCTGACACGGCCAACGGAAGAGCGCCGAGCATTTAGCTCGTCTTCTGTGACCGTTGACTGAACCGCAGCCGGGGCGAGGCACACCACGTTGCGGAGCGGCCGGACGCCAGCCGACAACAAAGGCGAGCTGGCCAAACGCGCGTCGGACGGCGGGCGACTCCGTGACGAGGTGCGCAAAGAATCCGCACGTCCATTCGCCCGAGCGACCGCTTACGTGCCTCGCCAGGTGCTGCTTTTTTGGTTCGCCACAAGCCAGCGTTAAGGATCCAAAGTCGTTTTTTTTTTTTTTTTTTTTAAGGCAAGGACTGGAGCTTGAAAATAGGCAGGGTTTGGCTTTTAGGTTCCGATTTCAAGCCACGTTTAGTATGGGAGAGGAGAAGCCGGCGATCAACATTGCAGCGCAGCGCGTGGGCGGCGATTTGAAAACACGCGGCTCGGCTCGCCGTTTGTCGGGTCTCCGAAGGTCAAGTCATTTTTCACACGGCAACACAAGCAAACTTTCCAACCGCCTACAAAAAGTGCGGCGGGGCTATTTTCCTCACAAGGGAGACTGTCCGGGCACCTCTCGCAGCATTCCGGCTGCGGTCACAGCACAAGGTCACGTCGGGTGCGCGCAAAAAACAAACAGTTGCAGAATTATGGTCTGCATTTTCTTTTTGATATTGTGTTTTCGGGACTGCAAGTTCCACTTTTCTCATCGTGTGGCTTGTGCTGCCGCGACTTCTACTCGGGTACGACTTCGACACAGGGCGCGTTTGGAAATGTACTCCGAGGCCCCAAACAGCGCACTGAAATTCGGCGATGGGAGAGGCAGAGCGTCCTGACCCCCCCCCCCCCCCCCCCCC
>CAAKHF010012736.1:3517-15222 GCA_901007745.1 Hippocampus kuda
ACTCTAAATATGCCATTTCCTTCTCAGATATATCTCTGCAACAAAAGACAATTCAACATATATCTCAATACATTTCAAAGTGGAACAATTCGATTTGGTTTGATTTGACACACTTGCATCTTTTAAATGAAAAAAAAAAACGGTTCAAACCGTTTTTTTGTTACACCCCTAATTATAATAATGACCACTAAAGTGCGTCCTTCAGTGTCATACTTGGGTGTCAAAGTCACAAGAAAGGGCTGCTTTTTCAATGGTAAGGTCTTGATCCGACCTATGATTATTATGGAAACAGTTGTGTGCACTGCCACAGATGCCCCCTCGGTTGTTTTTGATCAGATTTGTGCTGCAGCTCCAACAGATTTGTTGAACTGAAGCTTAATCCCCAATCATTTCCCCAAATCAGATCAGCAACCGCTCCTCTTGCTGCCCTCATTCCTGTGTTTTTGTTTATCTCGTGTGTGTTTGGGCATTCCTGCGAGCACCCGGCTCTCTCTGTGCGTGCGTGCGTGCGTGCGTGCGTGCGTGCGTGCGTGTGTGTAAATGTAGTCCAATAGCAACTCATTCTGTAATTTTACTGTAAACTCATGTTACCGCCAGCCATTTGCAGGCTTGGCACTCAGCAGTGGGTTTTAAGAGACACCTGGTGGTGAATGAGGGGAAAATAATGTTGACTCACATGCCTTTTTATACGGACAGTGCACAGTGTAAGAGCAATTTTAAATTGTTGAAAATTAACCGTTCAAAATTGATTAATGGTTTATCCATAAACGTATTTTTTTTAAATTTTACAGTTAAATTATGTACATGTAAATGGTTTTATTGTTTTCTGTTTGAATCTGAGAGTGAAGAATTTTTTTTCCAACATTTTCTTCAAAACGTATTCCCATTAGAGTGGTAACGACACATCCTTAAAATTGTCATTGAGGAGAAGTTTAAATCATCACACCATTGTAAAATGAATATGCTTTAATTTTCATAGCCGCTATTTTCTTTATGCGGCAATTGGTTTGTGGACCAGTGTTGCAAGTTACCTTGAAAAAGTCACTTACCGGATTTTTTTGTTCATGAATTTGCCGTGGCCTTCAAAAATGTCATGTGGTGCCATTGTGATTTACCTTAAATTGAATTCATTTCCTTCATGTTTTCATCCCTGTATTTTACATGTTCTCTTTTATTTGAAGTGCTTGGCAACAAACATTTGTATTTTTTTTCAGTTTTTGTCAGAAATGCAACTTACACTCGCATTTCCTCTCTCAGATGGACTTTGCAAGCTGATTGTTTCTTTGATTTTGATAAAAAATCCTGAAAATGATTACCATTCACCTAGGAAAAGTGCACCAGGGATTCATATTTCAGCAACAGAAATTTGCGATATTATTTTGAAATAAATATTGCACAGGTGTCAAAGTCAAGGCCCGGGAGCCAGATCTGGCCCGCCACATCATTTTATGTGGCCCGCGAAAGCAAATATAGAGTGTCAATTTCCATGATGCTTGCGTCTGAACCAAATGATACATCTGAACCAAAATTCCAAATTGTCATACAGGTATGTAATCCACAATAACAGTCATTATTCTTGATTTCTGATTTTAAAACTTATTATTCCTCAATTGATTATGCACTGCGTATGTAATATGTAGAGGTGATTAAACATTTATGTGGTTTCACAAAATTCATCACGGCCCTTCAAGGCAAATCGTAACCACAATGTGGCCCGTGACAAAAATGAGTTTGACACCCCTGTAATATAGCAACTGCTATTACCAGTCACACCATATGATGCCTAGTCACCCCAAATGACAACAATATCCTGAATCCTTTTCCCATACTGCCACCTACAGGAAGCGCAAAGCGTATCAATGCGTAGTCAATGGAAGCAACCCTGCTTGTGTTCAATTTAGCCCCGTGAACAAACACCCAAGAGAGTCATGAAAATGCCATAATAAAACACGTTGATGGTGGCTGTTAACAGCTGCCTGTGTATCCATGCAGCGTGTATGTAACCTCCCAACATGGCTGCGGTAGGAAAAAAAAAAAGACCTCCCACAATGCCGTGCTCTGAGATGCATGCAACTGACCTATTGAAAACAGAAGCCCTCACTCTCACACACATAGACAGTATATTCAATGCAGTCCTCTCCAAGGAATGCCCTCAAACAAACACACGATACAGGCGGGGGCGTATTTCTGTCAGCCGTCAGCAAAAAGGGGTGTCCAAAAGTGATGGAAAACCACATATGTATGTCCCTGACTATCGCTGTGATGATCAATGACTTGCGCCTCATGATACTCACTTCAATAGCCTGGAGGCAATTGTCTGCTGCCGCCCTCCCTGAAGATAGTAAGTCTACACTTGAAGGTTTTGGCACAAATGAATGTCTTTGTAAAGTAATTTTCATGAGACGGCTCCATAAGATTTGGTCACTCGAAATAGCAGCCATTATTGAGTAACGCTTTACTTACTGACATATTACCAGCATCACTGTTGTGAGCAACAGATATTATTGACACCTTCAGAAGACATTGGTGGAGGAACGTGGATAATATCGTAATTGTTGTTGGCAGTGTTGTCGAACTGAGTCAATCTGAAACTGAGCCCTGTATTATCTTCCCTAGGAATCCCTCACATCCTCTGCTGAGATCCTTCATAAGTCACATGGGCAAGGGAAACCTTGGGCACTGGGAGTCCCCATTGGCATCTCTCCCTCGCTTCCCCAATCACAATACTTGTGAGATGGGAGAGCTCACACAAACTGGTAGGCAATATGATATGTTCTGTAACTCCAGGGACTTTGACAGCTCCTTCAAGAAATAGGGTCATCATTGCAAATACCTGCGATTGGCTGGCAACATGTTCAGCGTGTACGCCGCCTACTGCTAGGATAGGCTCCAGCATGCCTGCCACCCTTGTGAGGATAAGCGGATTAGAAAATGGATGGTTTTATATACTACGATACTTTTGTGTGTAATTTGATGTTACAGAGAAACCTAGAATTTTGCAAATGCTCTGTTTAATCCCTGATAAGTTTTGTGTCTTCCCTGAATACCTGTGCGAAGTTTCCAATGTTAATGTTTGACAGATTTTCATAGCCCTGGCTCTGTAAATGAATCAGCTTGTGATAGGAAATTGTCATAGTTTGATGCATTTACTTGTTACTTGACA
Source organism: Hippocampus kuda (assembly GCA_901007745.1). Classification (NCBI taxonomy): domain Eukaryota; kingdom Metazoa; phylum Chordata; class Actinopteri; order Syngnathiformes; family Syngnathidae; genus Hippocampus; species Hippocampus kuda. Next base: position 6,681 of record CAAKHF010012736.1, read on the forward strand.
TGTAAGCCTTCAATATGTATGCTTCACTTCAGGTGTGGTGCAGCACCTACGAAATGGGAAACTCCTCCAGCAAGCCTACCGGCCTCACAGTCTTGTCCCCTCTGACTGGTCACCTCAACAGGTATGGGTGGAGACGACAGGGAAGAGCCGCACACTTCAGAGTGGACTGGCTTTTCTCTATGGCTTCCTCCCAGAGTTCAACTGGAAGAAGCTGACCGTGCATCACCAGGGGAGTACGTTGTTCTGCGGCTCTGCCTGCGATTGTCCTGCCAGGAACCGATACCTTGAGGAGGAGCAGAAGAGACAATACCGGCTCAGGGTGGCCGATGCGGAACTAGAAAGAACTTACGCCGACATGGCACGCACGTTAGGTATTCCAACACGTAACCTCCGGGCCGCAAACCCAATCGACTCTCTGCTGTGCCACCTGTGCCACGGCCTTTCTTTCCCATGCGTTTCCAGGAAAGACGGTAGCACAGGCGAGTGTCTAACAATGCCGCAGTTTGCTGCCATACGTCGACAACAGCTCGATGACGAAAAGGATCGCAGAATAGTGGGACTGTATCGTAAATATGCAGTCCTGGCAATGTACCCCTACCTCAACCGAACCGCCACCAAAATGGAACGAGTGGCCAAGGCCGCCACAGGTAGCCGGCCGCCAAGAGCGGGAGGCGAAGAGATATTCACGCTCTCGTCTGCTCATGACGTAACCGTGGCACCTTTGCTGAGTGCCCTGGGACTGGAGGAGGCCAGGTTTCCACCTTTTGCAGCAAGATTGGTATTTGAATTGTGGAAAAGCCCACCAGCGCTTCAGGGACAAAAGGAGCTGAAGCTTGGCAAAGGCGGGAGGCCAAAAACAAGAGATGGAGGATGCTTTATCAGGGTATTTTACAATGGAGAGGATGTAACGTACGACACCACGTTCTGTCGCTCTCTTGACCGTCACTCCAGTCAGCCTCTCTGCCCTCTGAAAAAGTTCCTCTCTTTTGTCAGGAGAGACATCTTCAATGTTGTCAATGCTACTTCCTACCAGCAGGCCTGTTATAGTCGTACAGGTTAACACAGGGTCAACCATCATGAATGGGTTGGTGGCTATGCAACCTATCTTTCTTGGTGTCTGGTTTTGTTCTTTTACTTTTAATGATGAATGGGATAGCAACGTTTTTTATGTTGTTTTGGGGGCGCACAGACATAATTCCATTTACTAAAAAAAAAAGAAAACAAAAGGCTAACATTCCAGAGAACAAACATCTACCACTGCAGTCGATGAAATATTTGTAAAACCTTATATTGTTTACATTACATCAAACTGACAACGATCTGCCTTTTTAGCAAGGGCATTTTTATGAAGTTCCTGTTTTTATAGGAAGAGTGAGGCTGGGCTCTTGAGTTATTTTAGCAATAAAATTCTTCTGAATTCTCTCACAAGCATACTGGTAAAACATGGTTCAAGAGAATGGATGTAGCACTAAGACACTTTATTCTTCCAGTCCAGATATGGAACCAGAAAGGAAATAGTAATTTTTAAACATTTTAAAATGCTTGAAAAAAAAGACAACACTAAAGACTGATATTGTATGCTGGATTAAAAATTTCTAGAATTTGTGTTTGCTTGTGTTTGTGTGCAGTTTTTGTTTTCTTATTAAATCTTTTTCAAAGGTTTGGGCAAGTTTGCAGTTTAGAAAATACAGTTTTTGACATTCATGTTAAAACAGTGTGACCTGACGAGAGAATATTATTAAAATCGGCATTGGAAAACATCTGTGGCCCTTATGCCTCTCATTTTACTTTTAATTATTGTTTAAAACCGTGACTCACAACTGGCGTGCTATAAAACACCCAATCTTGACAAGATGTGACTATAAAGACAGAGGAAGAAACCGGGGAATTTTGTCAGTCATTTGCCATGCATGCATCCGCACAGAGACCGTTAAGTCACCTTTTTTGTGTTTTCAATTTATTATTCAAGTGCCTCGAAATTTGCACTCATACACCTGGAAGGTTTTCAGATTGCGTGACCCAACAATTACAAACAAATTGATTCTGTTGAGATTTATTTTATACGTTCATTGACGAATACAGAGATCCACACATGAATTCAAGTGAAAATGATTCCGAATGACAGATCTTGTCCAAATTTTTCAGTGGTCGCGTCTGTAGAATAAAATAACTCTCATTTAATTTTAATTCATTTGCCATTTGTTTGCATCCCCCATTAATAGCTGGCTTTATTTTAAACGGAGCTACCAGTAGATGGCACTGGTGTTCCATATTAGTCCAAATACATCTGCTACCGTCAGTTCTCGAATTTGTCTTTTCAATTGTGCTTGCAGGACCCCAAAACACATACCTGTAGTTGCATTTATATCAACGAGCATAACTCGTTCTTTATTAACAGTACATAACTCATAATGGTTATTTCTGTAGCGAGTGTAGCAGTGAGAATTTCTTTCGGAATCCTCCATATCAGAAGTGTATTGATTCAGTGGACTTCGTAGCATTACACGACAGAGCATGGAATTGACGTTATTACTTGCTATAAATCCAACATATTCGTATTTTCATTTGACCAAAAGTACACAGGAGTGAAATGGCTGATGAACTGAGACAATTCTGAATTTTAAAAATTTAAATAAATAAATAAAGCGGGGGGGTTGGGGGGGATTTCATTAAAAGGCAAATATGCTAAGTCAGACCCAAAACGATCTCCCAGGCCATTTCAAGTGTTATTCTCTGATGTCATGATTGTGAATGGGTTGTTAATGATAGTTCTTCTCTGACAGACTCGACTTACTCCACTGTTATCCTGGCCTCCCCAACCAACGCCTCTCCCTCCGGGCTTAGAGTCCTCTCTACCGCACTTCTGACATCATTCTGCCAGAGTGAGGTCGAACTGCATCATTCCACCACTCCTTGCTTAATCTTTGATGTTGTCACTGTGCCCCTGGCTTTGGCTATTGCACCGGGACACATCAAGGTTAATGTATTGGCTGTGTCTGCGTTTTGCTCTTCTGTTTGTTTAGCCCCAAATCCATGTAAACATGAATCAGCTCGGCGGCAAAACCACAAATACAAATGTTCAAACACATCCAGGAGCACTGCAGTGATTTGGCAAAAATACTCTGGCTAGGCAGAATGTTTTCTTAATTGCAGGACATTTTAGTGCTATCCAATATGAGAGCTGTGTCAAATATTCTGCTTTTAAAAAGATGATAATACAATACAATACAATACATGCTGATTTATATAGATGCTCAGTTTGCAGTGACACTGCCAGAGGGCTATTCATTGAACAGCATTAGTGTAGTTGTGGTTGTGCCTCTGATATTTTAGATGGCTCATTAAATCAGGTAACCAAAATAGTCGTAATACATTTCAGCCCGATACAAAATAACATTAACAAACAGGTTCAAAAGTTTAAAGATAACTCTCTGGTTTTGGGGGAAGGGAGCCAGGCATTGACAGGCGAGGCAAGCATACTAATGCTTCTGTTGAACGAACTCCAAATGGTTTCGACATTCAATGTTCCGCTATAATTCACAATCAATGCACAACCTTATTTACTTTTAGGTTATATTACAGTTTACAATATGTCATTGAGACTTCATTCCAATCCAGTGTTGCAATTCATTTTCATGTCAGCAACATTTGCTTTGTTCAAAATCTATTTTTTAGGGTGATTGGAAATTGCACAGTGGAAGTAGATGCTGTTATGTGAAAACCACATATTCTTGAGCTTGCTCTCAAGTTTTCGTTAAGCAAGCAAGATTTAAAACTATGAAAACTGGAAAGCCAGGTAGAGTAATATTCTCGGCACGTAACGGTGACGTGGCACAGGAGGCAGTGTGTGTAAAGCTGGGGGTCAGCTAATTGGGGTTCGCAATGTGTGTATGTCCTGTCCGTCAGTGTCTAGACTCTGCTGCTGGTGTGTTTTTGCAGATGTGAGGCTTTATTAAGCCCTTCACTTGAGGAAACAACCAGGTCACCGTCAATGTGTGTGTTGGTGTGCATCTGCACTCACAGGTCACAATATTAGATACACCTACGCATCCACACAGAGCCAATAAAAGGGCTGTATATAAAATAAAAGTTTTATTTGACAGAGCTAATTGCTGGTTGTTTGTGGGGTAGCGCTGCACTGTATTGTAAGGTGGTTACTTTATTTAGCTCCATGAGAGCGGCATAATATGTGGAACATTTTCGTATATAAATACGTATTTAAATATTTTGTTGTCCTACTGGAAGCTATGGCCACAGTAGTACATATTTAGTTGCATTTATATCCCCATAAAAGCCCAAATCACAAAACTGGGTCTTGTATTTTTCTCTCTAAAGACTTTTCATATTTGTTTAACTGTATTATTGTGCACACACTTACCTGTGTCACTGATTTGTGAGTTTATTGTAGATGGTTAAAATAATCAGGATTTATGAGTCTCTCTGGCCATAAGTGGTGGGCCAGAGAATTTATCACACGTAGATACACCCTGATAGGCAGCCACACTAATTGAGTTTTGGACATTACTGTCATTCATCTGTGTAGTGCCTAGTCAGTCCGCAATTATGGTTCACGCTTTTTTTTTTTTTAGGAGTAAAGTATTTGTCTTTTTGAGTTGGGGTTTGTGAAACAGCTCATCAAATCTAAATGAGTCAGGAACTTTCTCACCATTCCACAGGGAAAGCAAGATGGACAGATGAATCAAACCCATGCATATGCCAAAGGCAATGGGGTGACAGACATGCATACAAATGTGCAGAAAAATCAAACTAGAAGTGAGATGGGACGAAAGTGAAGGGGAATAAAATTGTGTGGAAAATAGGTCAGGACTGTCTGCCAAACACATACACGCAGTGCGCTCCCACCAGAGTGAGATTCTGACTATACTGCATAGTGTTCAAGAACACAAAAGTCAAGGGGAAGACACAAGAAATGGTGCAGAAGGAAAAAGCAATGAGGTCGGAGGGAAATCAAAACAGTTCATTGCACACACGCCACCTAACTGCGAGTTTGTCATTGTGATGACTCAAATCAAGTTTTTTTGAGAGCATCACTTTAACCTAGGAAGAAGAAACTATTTTGCATCCACCAATTCTCCGGTGCAACTCTAAATAGTTGTCCATAAAATTATTATGAATACACCTCTGCATAACATTGCATCCACATTAATATATTAAAAAAAAGACATTTAAATTTACTTAACAATAACTTTATGAAGTCTCTCTCTGCCTTTCTTTTCATCAGTGTGAACTATTTTTCCATGTTGTCTCTTAAGAATTAGTTCACTGCACTTCATAGCTACGGTTCAGTGCTGTGTGCACGCATGATCTGTGCAAAAAAACCTCCAGAAAACAAGCAAAAAAAAAAAAAAAAAAACCGATACTTTAGAGATGATAATCCCTGCGGACACCACTGGTACCTACTATAGTGGATGTGCAATTACACTTTCTTCTGGTACGGCAAAAAAAAAAAAAAAAAAAAGGAATAAAAAAACGTCTGTGGTCACAGCACGATTTGACAATGACCGCTTTAACCTTCTCCACCAGACTTCCCAATTTCCATGGAAAAAACTCCAACAATTTACAGTTAAGGAGATATAAATAAAAATTCATTACTTCTTCTGATTATTATTATTATTTTTATTTTTGTGTTGTTGAATTTCTATATCAGGTTTTATAATCATCATCATCATCTTTAGAAATATTTATGAAGGATCAGCGGCTTCAGCATAGGTGGATTTTTTTCCGATGACGTCATACACTGCATGGGAAATTTGTATTACGCGAGCTATGATAGATTAGACTGAAAAGAAAGAAAGAAACCTGATGTGCTGGACCAAAATTAAAGACATTTTTAAATCAGTGTCCAAAGCATGTTTAGGGACACTAAAAGCCATCTCAGATTAAAAATTGTTGCTGACCAGTGTAATTTGTCAGAGGAAGGCATGATTTTGTTTAGTTTATTCAATAAACTGAATCGGGGGCGGCCCGGTGGTCCAGTGGTCAGCGCGTTGACCTCACAGTGCAGAGGTGCTGGTGGAACGCCCGCGGCCAATTCCAACTCCGGCTTCCCTGTGTGGAGTTTGCATGTTCTTCTCGGGCCTGCGTGGGTTTTCTCCGGGTACTCCGGTTTCCTCCCACATTCCCAAAATATGCATGGCAGGCTGATTGAACACTCTAAATTGTCCCTAGGTGTGAGTGTGAGAACGGATGGTTGGTCGTCTCTGTGTGCCCTGCGATTGGCTGGCAACCAGTTCAGGGTGTCCCCCGCCTACTGCTCGAAGACAGCTGTGATAGGCTCCAGCACCCCTCGCTATCCTTGTAAGGATAAGCAGATCAGAAAATGGATGGATGAATAAACTGAATCGGCATTGATTTATTATTTATTTTTTTAACTTTGTGAGTTGCACCGTTGCTGAAGGTTGCTCGTGACATGGATTTTGGCTTGCAACACAAAGTAGAATTTGCCAAGTCTCAACTCCTCAAAAACGCATACATAGGGGCACTTGTCAATCAAGTTACCGTCGTTTTTTGGGCTCCTGAATATTCTTGTCAACACTGTCATCACAAAGTGATACTGTATGTACACTGAAAAAAAACCCTTTGGTTCCATTGGATTTACTTATTTCGGGCATGTCCATCGATTGTGCATGATTAGAACATGTTAAATTGAATATCTTTGACCACATTTGAACATTAAGTACTTTTTTTCAGTGTACAATGTTTTCAGATGGATTTCATCACCTTTAACATTGGAATCTTGAAATGGTTGTAGGATCACTGTATTATTTCCATGAGAGTAGAGAAGTATGTATGAAGGGCAGAAAAGCCACCGATTCTGATCTGAAATCCCAATTGTGACACAGGTTGCTGCTGTGAAGGCCACACCAGTCATTTTTTATGGTACACTGCTGCCTGATGAAAGGCCACGGTGAGTTTGTTCTGCATCAAAGAGAGAAGAAAGGAGACTCAGACAGACTGTCACTGAAGTGAGAATTTCTCTTTGACAGCTTGGCTTGAACAGATGAAAGGGTTAATCTCATTTGACTGGACACAACAATGACTAATGGCTCCAAAGTTAGCGCCTATTCATGTCTTTGCTGTCTCGTGCAAGTTTTTTCCTCAAGCATGGCCTTATTTACATTGCATCCTCAAAAAAAAAAAGAAGTCTTGTTTGCCGTCATTGCACATGGAAGTCTGTTGCTTGCCTTCTGTGTGTGCCTAAGTAAACATGTGTTAGGAATAGAAGCTAATCCATTATGGGTGTGTTTTCCCTCAGACGCTGCTGTGCTGTGGTATCAGGTGGAAGGGTTCAATTTCCCGTCTTTGTGGGCAGGTTCCTGGCCCAACAGGGACAATCTCTGTATTGGTCCCTCGTGAAGGGACCATAAAGCTCAAGGGTTTCAGTCCAGCATTGGTTGGTGCCATTAATTAATTTGTGGGCATGTGGTAGTGTCTGCTATGGCCCTAAACTATATGGACAAATATCTGTGGACCAAGATCATTATAGTTGACCGAATCTAACAAAATAACAAATATGAATGAGAGTGCTTAGAAAAAAAACCTAACAAACTACATTTTACATTTCTAAAACTACTGGTAAGTAAAGCTAACTCTAATTAAAGCAAAAAGGTCATTTGTTTTGGTCTTTGTCAGTGAAATTCATAAATACATTTAAAATGCTTTTGTGTATGTGTGTGTGTGTGTCTACACAAAAAACATTTTTGTAAAAATCCAAACTAACAAACCCACTCTGAAAACTAATCAAAAATAACCAAATTAAAAAAAAACAAGACTCGAAATGAAAACAAACTAGAATGCAAAATCCAAAACATTTAACCTAGCTTTGGGCAGACCTGATTAAGTCGCCATTGCTCCATGGTTATGAACTTGTCATTTAACCAATACATAAGAGTTGCCCGCCGTGTCAAAATGTGCCATAAGGGTAGTGTCGGACAGATTTAATTGACTGCCATGTGGGGCAAGAAAAAGAGTGTTTGTCAGTGTCCCCACCACAATCCACCCACCCACCCTTAGACACACACACCCACATACACACGTACACACAGGATGTATGCTCTTCGCTAAACTGCCTGGATTTTAAATTGAATCTCTCTTGTCCACGCTGTGGGTGACCTTCCCTTTCAGGGCTGACGAATACATGAGAAAGTCATCGCAGCTTCTGTGATTTCATTCTTACTGAGACAGACAGTGACAGGCAGTGTGAGAGATCCAAAGAGAAACAGGGACTATGATATTTCAAAGTTCATACAGCAAGATAGGATGAATAACTAATTGTTAACCTGTTCAATGTTCAATTAGTATTTCATTACATTTGTCTGAATTACATGCATCATTTGCAAAATAATACAGAGCCACAAATAGCCTCATTTTGGTAATTTTACTGCTCCGGGATAGATGAAGCCTCTTATTTAGCTAAATAGCATTTGCCCAAATAATTTTAATTTGAAAAAATAAGAGGAACACACACACACACACACACACACACACACACACACACACACACACACACACACAGGACCCT
>CAAKHF010012740.1:0-22102 GCA_901007745.1 Hippocampus kuda
AAAGGTTGCATGGATTTTATTTTGGGAGTACCGACATGCTTTTGTCCTTTTGGTGCATATTGGCTCATACCCAAATTGGCAGCAGTCATACAAGAAGTTGGCTGAGATAAGGAAAGCTCCCGCTGATCGCTCTCCTGATTTACTTTTTTTTTTAATAGTCTCCTCTCTTCTTTGACTTTGTTTTTCTAATGTTTTCATTTCCCGCCAAACCTTTATGTTCAACTGCTGTTGTACACTTGCCCAACTCAAATATGAACCTTATTTAGTCGACCTATACAATTACTCATTGAATGTTTAGCGTTTTTTGCTCTCATTTATGCTACTTAAACATGATGGGATTATGAGGCTACAATCAAAATGTTCATTTTTAGACAGTCCTAAGTGGACACATCAGAATTACTTCATTTGTTCTCTCCTTCCCTTGTACCAAATCAGACACACATATGATGCACATACACAATCTCACTTGTCATTTGTGAGTACAAGATACCGTATTATTATTTCAGTAATAAAATGACTGAAGCAGGGGGTTCTGTTGGTTAATAGCAATTGTCAAAGTATTTTCCAAAACTAAGTAAAAGATACACAGATTGACTGCTTGCTATTGTCTGTATAAACTTTTATTTTAACATATTCTATTGAGCCATTGTTTGTAAAATTTGCTCAATTTGGCTTGAATATTTGAGTTATCTGAGGGCTGCCTATTGGTTGTTAATTAACATTTAAAAAGCTTAATTGTGAGCACTCCTACGAGCAGATATTGAAAAGGTTTCTCGTCGCCATGGTCCACAGCTGACAGTGTGCAAGGTCTTTGTTGTTAAAAAAAAACAACAAAGTAACCAAACAGGCAACAAGTGAAAATCTAAAATGAGTAATGGTAAAAAAAAAAAAAAAGTATTGAGCAAATGAGGTTGATATAATCCTTTTTCTGTGCAGATTGGTTTGAAATGTGATGGCACGTAAGGCGGAGGGGCTGACTGCTCTGGACATTCTTGTGATCTCTTCCAGTGCTTAAGATTTGAGGCCAGTACGTTTGTAGGCAGTGGTACTTTAATGAGATCTATCAGAATTGCAGTCGATATTTATAAAGGAGGGCAAATCAAAAGGCTTTGCCCACCTCTGGGTGAAAGATAATTGAGCTGCTTGTCTTCTAGCTCTGTGGGAATGGCAGACAAAGCCCCACTAATCACGTCGGCGTAATAATTGAGGCTGCCATGAATTCTTATTTCAGTGGCCATGCTATAGGCAGAGGTGAAACCCTTATAACAGTCTCTCATAAGTTATACAATTACACCGGCTCAATCCATGCTTGAATATGCCAGCTAATTAAATGAGAATAATAAAGATCGTGAGTCTGAAAGCCCGAGACTTAGAACTCTAATAACCTGTTTGGGGAGCCAATAGGTGTTCTCGGTTGACTTTATTGCGCAGCAATTACCGTATTTTCACAACCATACGGTCAGTTACGGACGCTGTTTCAGTATTTAGCACATATACAAGATGCATTGTATTATTGGACGCTGGCATGGTAAAATGTACACTAGCTTAGACAATACAGGAGCAAAAAAGTGCTCTAGCATATGTTTTTAAAAAGGCAGTGGGAGCAAAATTCAGTTCGGTTGTACTTTATTGAAGTATTTAACAATATACCACAGTATTTTTTTCATCAATCCTCATCCTTCAATCCATCAAAGTCCGAATCTTCTTTATCCAAAATGAACAGCTGGGCAAGTTCACAATCAAACACGCCAGGTGCTCCCGCGTCATTGTCAGAGTCAGTCTCGTTGCCATGCGGCTCTTCAGAAATTATGCCGGCTTTCGAGAAAGCTCAAACAACAGTGCAAGCACTTAGGCCAAGTATCCAAAATCCTTTCACAAATTGTGGTTTAAATCACCCGGCGCTGCCTCCCAGTCCTAAAAGTTGTGCCGCTCACAACTTCACTTTGACCGTTTCTGTCCAGCCAAGCACAACAGTAAAAGCCGACTTCACGCGTCCCGTTGAGCATATTGCTACCGTGCTGATCCCCTTCTTCTCTACAGTGTGGTTCACTGGCACGTCAAAAGTGAGCGGCACCTCGTCCATGTTGATAATGTGGCATAATGTGGGCTATGACTTGCAAAAAGATAAACATTGAAGATAAAAATCTTGTTGAGCGGGCAAATAAAAATAAATAACTGAGGAAATGTGGTTGGACAAGTGTGCACACCCTCTTATAAGTGGGCATTTGGCTGTGTTCAGAAATCACCAAAGAGTCAGCATACACCTGCCACTGTGTGTGTGTGTGTGTGTGTGTGTGTGTGTGTGTGTGTGTGTGTGTGTGCGTGTGTGTGTGCTGGTGATTTGCTGAGAATCCCCAAAAGGTCCTCCCTGATTGACGGTCCTCATCCCCGACTCGACCCACTATCGATGCCAAAGAAAGAGGCCTATTACCAATTCTATCCCCCTTTTTATTTTTTTTTAAATTAATTAATTAATTTACTAGATTTCTATTGGAAGACTGAAGGATTTTGGTAACACTGACTGCCTATTGGAACTGTTCATGATTCCTTCCACATTCTCCCGAAATCCCTAAATCTCCTAAATGTGAGAAAATGTGCTATGGTCTATTTAACCAAGGTTGAACTCATTTTTTCCCATTAACACGTCACTGCTCATCAGGAAAAGGACACCACACTTAGAGTGAAGCATCGTGGGTCCAGCTTTTTGGCTGTTTTTCATCATCTGGAACAGTTCCAAATAGCAGTCAGCACGAAACCTTTTGAAAAATACCAGGAAAAGACGACTAGAACATCTGAACTTTACTCTGGGTTAATCAGCTGTACTTCAAATAGGAGTAGGTATGTGCTCACGCTCGTTTAACCTCTTTTGGAATGTGAATGGTAAATTCTGAACACCACATTCCAGTAATAAGACGGTGTACACACTTGTGCAATCCCATTATGGGATTTATTTTTACTACCCATCTCGAAGAAAATTAAAAAAAAAAATTCTATTGAATTGTCTAGGTTATAGGCCACTTCGAAATGAGTTTTCTTGGTGTAATGTTTTCTCTCACAAAAACCTGATCTTTGAGCAGCGGTGTGTAGACTTTTTATATCCACTGTAGCTGAAAGCCCCTTGACGATCAGAGTTTACCAACCCAAACCATGTGGCTCTGAAGTGAACAGTAGCACTTGGTGGAAAAAAAAAAAAAAAAAAAGATCATGTCAAGTTGAATGTGCTGTGTGGACATGTGCCAATGCTGCAGTCATCAGGATGAACATCTCCTTTGATGCCTCATCGCGCAGAAAACTCTTGCAAAATGTTTGAAGTGTCTGCCTGTATAATGAAGCCTAATTCTCTTGAACTAATGCAACATTTGCTGGGAATATATCTTTTTAAATAAAAATAAATTGTGCCCGCAGGGTCAAGCCAAGATTCAAAAGAAGATCACCCAAGAGCAGCAAATGATTTAATAAGCCACCAGCACGGATGGGGCAGGGAGAGGAGCAGAATAGGGAATTTCAAAGTATGTCCAATTATCATCACTTCATCACGGCGTCAATCTTTTTTTTTGTGATGGCATGAATGAGTGAAGGTTGAGAAGAAGAACCCATTTTTCATCTTATGTCATTACAAAGGTCGAAATCAAGCACATTTCTTCATAGCCAAAACAGGACCCTCGCCCAGGCTCTATTTCTTTCTATTTTATTTTTTTTAATAATCATTAAAATTTGAAAACATGATTTTCCTATCACCATCTTTCCTCAAGGATTTTGTAAATGAATATTTAATAGTCCCAACAGTACATCTATATGTTTGCGTACTGATTATTGCGGGCCATGGGCTTGGCAGGCTGGATGTAATGAGTTGTACGATGCAAAATACGCAGTGCAGACAATGTGGAGTCCCTTGGAAACTAGGTTTTAATCTTGTGTTGGTTTTTCATCACCATGTCGGCGGAGCCAACAGACGTCCCAGCAGAGGGCCAAAATCTGAAGGATTACAAGTGAAGGCAACATTTTCATTCAGTGCCCAGAATCATGCACATTGTAGGTGTTAATGTCTTTAACAGGTTTAGATTGGAATTACTCCAGGTTCATTACAAACCAAATTTGTCCTAATTTGTATTCATTTTTGGAATGATCAAATTAGGAGAGAAGAGCCAAATTAGATCTTAATGACAGATCCATTTTTATCATCATGCACACAATCATTCTTATCTGTAAGATTGAAATGACTATTTACTCATGATCAAAATTAAGTTGTGTGATTGATCAAACCTGAGATGAATTTCAGTGACTGATTTTGCACATTTGAAAAGGACATCGAAAAGTAAGTTTGAACCATCACGCAAAGCAGAAGTGCCCATTATGTCGATCGTGATCGAGCAGTAGATCAGGGACTGGTCCCAAATCGAGCCGAGGGGTGTAGAGGAAAAAAAAAACCCAAAAAACATTTGTGTCTCTGTGCATGTTCGTAATATATTTTTTGCGTTAATGCACACTGCACTCTAATCATTCTATCAGTCTCACTTTCACAAAAAGTATTTAAAAAAGAAACTAAAATAAATCATCTTTAACCTATGGTGGCGTGTGATTGTGTCACCGCTCAGCAGTCTGCAGACGCAGCTTGTGAACAGAGTTGTTGCGCTATATCTTTGATCGTTATCATTAAATTTCTCATTCAGAGTTTGTTTTGTACAATTCACCGAGGGAACGGGCAAAGAATGGGAATCTGGAGGGCCGAGAGAAGCGTTTTAAAACGGTGCGCGTGAGCTACGATCGTTAACAAGGCTGCAAAAGTGCGTCGCATGCCTCAGCGTCAGGCTGTTACTTATCATGGCATGCGTGTGTACATGCGTGCATGCGTATGCGTATGCGTGCGTGCGCGGTAATGGGTCGAACCCGGGAGATCGGTTAATCGAAAAGTAGATCTTTGGTCAAAAAAGTTTAGGCACCCCTGACGTAACGCAATGCCAAATAAGCGCAGGCAAAATGAGAGATGACAGGGAGAGCTTTTCCGCTTGTCTACACATTTTTGAAATGCCAGAAACCAAAATGGTAGCAACATATCCTCTATGCAGCATTGCAGTATGGGAGTTTCTAAATGATCTAAGTGCTGACTTTGAGCCAGTCAGAAGAAGGAGTCATGCCATATCACCCGTGACAGAGCTCCTTCAACCGATTTCCAAAGGGGAAATACGATTTGAGCAAATAGAGGTCGGCCAGCAGAATAACTGTGTTCAGCCTTATGGGCTCCACTGCACGATGTTGGTGTAATATTCTATTCTCCATACGGATAGTTCTTTGTTCTGACTAATTCATTTATCAGTTAATTGTTGAAGAAATCCTCATTAGTTCGATAGCTCCACCCACTACAGTTTTAATGATGAAAACTCATTTCAAACATTGGTACATGTAGACATTTGTCCCCTTTCAAGATAGAAAAAAAGAATCATCAGTCGAGACTCAAGACGAAAGGTTTTCACTGATTCCACAAATAATAAAACCTAAAAGCAACAAAGTAGTAAAAATATATCAGCAAAAGTGTTGAGTGACTACCCAACCAATGAGTAATGCTATTTACTGGTATAAATAAAATGATTCCTTAATACTTTTGTTTGCCTCGATGTTATATGTAACATTAAGGCACTAATTTGCCTTAACATCTCAGACTACTAACTAAACAAGAAACTTTCAAATACAAATATTGCATTTGAATATGAAAATCTACATATTAAAGGCTGCCTTAAGATTAGCACTCTTGCTTATTCAGTGTGGAAATTCATAGATCTGGTTATTAGACAGCTGCGGCAACACCGACATAAAAGCCACACAAATCAAATTCACTCAACTATACAAAATGATCAAAAACCTTTCAAAACATGGTGATGAATATTTTTTTTCACATGATAATTCATCAGACTATACTGTTTAAGTATTGGGCGTGTGAAAAATGCATGAATTACGATTTAATGAGGCATTCTCAACATTTACATATTCATAAAGGTGTGTAATTCACACATGCATGAGAGAGCCGAGTGATAGCTTGGGGAGAGTAACACATATCCTAAGAAGCCTTCCTTCCTTTCTTTCTTTTTTCTCCAATTCCTCTAAAAAAAAAAAAAAATAGGAGCAGAGACACACGTTGAACATTTATTCTTCCCCACAGAAATGTAGTCAAATGCTTTGGGGGACAAGTGCTCTGACGAGGTGCAATGATGTGAGACAGTTTGCAAAATTACATTTTCTGAAATATTGTCCCGGGTGGATTTTCAAAAGTTCATTTAGCGAGCCAGTGTTCCTCACAACTGTGCACAGAAGATCACTTTGATAGATTTCCTCTATTATCACCATTGCACATTTTTGCATTGCGTCCAACACCAATGATATTTATTTATCTTTATGCAAATTTCAGAATCATTTTGATACTTCTAGATGCCGTGCACGATAGTTTAAGGCCTTTGCTGTGGTTTCCTGCATTTACTGGATAGCATGTCGGAATGATCATCATAAGAACAATGATCATTTGTATTCAAGATTTGACACTCTTCTTCGACTTGTGAAAAGGATGAGCCGTGATGTCAGCATGTCGGAGCCCTCCTAGTCAAAAGGAAGCCAATCCAAGACCGTTTGGCTGGTTGGGAGGCCCGTCCCTCCTTTGCATTGTTTTAGCACTTTGTGAGAGCTGTCCCAAATATGGGTCAAAAAGGCACAAATAACATGCAGATGGTCGCTAGGCTATGGTCACAGTGATGCCCCAAAGAATGACAAGTTAAACAAAAGCATGGGGAGTATTTCCCCGCTGGGCCTTTGTCTTCGCACATGAAATCCAAGTTGGGCCTTTTCAGCCTCGCCAGGATTGTGTCAGGTCTTTTCGGACGGAGTCCAGTTCTAGCAGCAGGCTTGGCCTTTTCAAAATAGCACGCAGAGTCTGATTCACTCCTTTATTCGGTGACTTGAAATGTATTGTGTCCAGTGTCTATTGGCGAAGAACATAAAACAACATGTTATTGTGGCTCCGGAGCCAAGTGAAAGTCTTTGTGCTGCAGTGCATTGTCTTGGGGTAGTACAGGAAGCGGTCAAGTGATATTTCCCAGGGTCACACATTTTATGGGGAAAAAAAAACAAACGGACCATGAACTAAAATAACACCCAGTCGAACCAAACAAATCCATTTGGATCATGACCAAACGGTCCATTTCTCTCGATACCGCATCTTACATATGTCAGAATATGGCTGGAACATGAACATAGTTTCCAGTGATTGTGATTTCTATGTTTAATAAATAGTGGCGCTTTCATTCAGAGTAAGTTGAATAAGAAAGGATATACTTAAATGTAGTTGAAGTTCCTCAAACGTTCCATAAATGTTTTAAAGTCTTTAACCTTAATAACCTTAGACAAATCGAATCGGGCACTAAATGGAAATTGAGCATTTGCACCTCCAGTTTAAATCCAGCCTTAATAGTCAAAACAGTCACAATCAGACCGTCCTAAAACAAGTCCAATTCTGTCGGGGGTCAATCTTCCAATCAGCGTGGTGTTTGAGGACGCTTAAGTTTGAGTTTAACCTTGTCGGACTTTTGGAAGGCAGTTGTGAGCATCAGGCGCAGGCTTTTGGCAGCTGCGCAGGGAGCCTGGTGGGTCAGCTCTTCTCAGGGAGCTGCTGCTGCTGCTCCACACTAATCTATTTGAAACCATCTGTGAAATGAGCAAGATTCCTTAAGTCCTTCACCTCCAAGGATTAAAACATTACGAAGGGGCTGTGCTGGCCTTACACCCTCATTTTCTGTACATGTGGAGGACACTTGAGATGCCTTGTGCCCTTTTACAGGCACGCAGTTACTTGCAGGCGCGCGCGTACAAGTCTATGAATTAAGAAAGCAAAAATGTCTTGTTCTTGTGACTCGGAAGAAGTTCAGCCCTGCTTAGACAGGTGGAAGGCATCCCCACGTCTCAAGTCAGCTGTTTACGGAGGTGCTGTAAGGCCACTGCCAAAGTCTGTACAATAAGGTAATGAGTCAAGCCTAATGAGGAAATCTGATAAATAGGAGCTGTTCTTGGGAAATGGGGCTGCCTGACAAATTTGCAGGGTGCAAGCGCTGTAGCAATCGGCATGTAAAATATGCCTCCTCTCATTCCGCGCCTCAGTGTTTGCTTCTCAAACTTGTGAAATTGTAATCCCGCGGCTTTACAACAACATCGCCGTATTTATAATAAGTGGACAACCGTGCGTGACAGCGTCATCCATGCGGGCCTCACTTTGCCAATGTCGGGTTCACAGGTCTACAGCGGTCTAGATTTTTTTTTTTGTTTGTTTTGTTTTTCCATCATGGTTTGTGTTTGTACTTGTGATCTATGAAATATCAATTTGGATGACATTTTCTCCTCACAGATTGTCATTCAAAGTACTGTATGCTGGATGATGAATTAATCGAGTCTTTTGGTGGGTCAGATTAGTTTAAAAATGATCATTGCATTTGTTTTTGCAGCCAAACTGTAAACCAAACCGTAGCAGCCGCAGTCAACATTCTGTCCAAGTGGATTCACATCTCACGTTGATGAAAAGGACATCATGAGATACATGGCAAAGGTGGACAGGTTGGATATCACAGATGCGCTAGCTGGGAGTCTTTTTCAACTATCACGTTGGGAGTTGGGGAACACGACAGTGATGAGTCCTTGCGATTATACAAAGGCTTGGAAGGTTACAAAGTTAAGCTTGTAGTTAGAATTGCATGGCTTTGGTCTTTGAGACAAACCTACTAGCAGGATGAACCAGGTTGCCTCGGAACCTGGACTGGGCTAGCTGGCAGGCGGGGAGCAGACGGGGCGGGCGGTCCGCCAACAGGCCATCCAGCCCGCGGCCCTGACTATTGGGGCTGCTACCGGAGCGGGGCAAAGGCCTGCTGGGGCGAGCCACCCCCGCCCTGTTTAATTAAATTAAATTAATAATTAAAACACTGGGGAAATACATGAATTGCAAGCACTGATCCAAAAGTAACATTTCATTATCCTAATACAGTATTTCTTAACTTTGTTAGAGGTACTGAACCCCACCAGTTCATATGCACGTTCACCGAACCCTTCATTAGTGAAAAATAAAAATATATATTTTTTTTTTTTACCAATTCAAGACATAAAAAACACATTTATTAAAAACAGAAAAAAGTAAACACAATGAGTATAAAGTATACGTTTTTTAATTGTGCATAAAATGAACCAGCCATTGATGGCCAAGCGGGCGTGTCATAACTAAATTGCCATGTTGAGTCGGGTGTGTCTTAACCTCCATGGCAGAGGCTCCGTCGAACCCCTGAGACTGATTCACCGAACCCCTAGGGTTCGATCGAACCCGGGTTAAGAACCACTGTCCTAGTAGCATAATTGCCCAAGTCATTTTGGAAAATTTTCACAAAACAAAACCAGTCCAATTGCCTTGATTTTTTTTTAATACGTAACATTAGCATAATTACCTACTTTGAATGTTTATGGAAAACAAAAAACAAACAAGAAAAACATTCTGCACATTCAACAAAGAAGATTCCAGTTGCCTTACTTCTTCAACCTTTGCACGTTGCCATGACCTGGATGACTGAGAAACAAGTAAAAACAACATTAGTAAAGAAGACAGTGACGTAGTCCAGTGTTTAAACAAATTGCTTCTTTAATGTGTAAGTGTCAACAGCAGTACAAAAGATGGAGTGATGTGAGAAGCTCTCTGCAACACAATTTTGTTCTCGTTTACACAAAGGGAGGAACTTCTTGAGGTAAATGAGCAGAGGAAACAGGCGCGCTAGCCAGCCTCCTGTCATATTATTACAATGGACTGACACGAACAGAAATGCTTTTACACCATAAAATGCCGCAACTGAATCTTGCTGGGGATCATTTAGTTCTTTATTTTTAGTTTTTTTAGACAGTATGCACATTTCCATGACGCCTAAATGCACCCAAATATATCATTGATTTATTGATATCTTGGTTTGTTTTAACTTGATATAGTCGGACTACAAAAGCAAGGGAGATTGCACTACACACGCACGCACATTCGCACGCGCACGCACACACTCTTACGTTAACTGTCAAAGGATTCACCTTAAGTTTAGCACGTCAATACTGCACATGGAAACCAAAGAGCTGCTTGTGGACACTAGGAAGCCAAACAAACGAAACAAACATTTTTGTTCTTTTGAGCAATATCACCTAGCAAATAATCTTTTGTCATGTATAAAGAATGTGAACACAATGATGGCAACATTATTAAGTTGAATTAAAAACTTTACATTGGACTGTACAAGATATGATATACTATTTACATATTCAGACATAAAGTTCTTTTTTTGTTTTTTGTTTTTTTGTTTGTTTTTAAAGCAGCAACAGACACTATGTAATTCTTTTTCCTCTCTAATAACACCCAAACGATACTTTCCATTTGCCTACTGTAGGTACCGGTACCTGCCAGGAAAAAAAACAAAAAACAACAACAACGTATATTTATATATTTACGCAGAATGCCAGCCATTTAGAAAATCAAGGCTCGGGTGATGGAAGAGCCTGACACAGTGTTGCTTGAGAAACAACTAGAAAGCAAAAAGTACCTCTATAGAACAACACCAAAACATGATGTTGCCCTTCTGAACAGCAGCTAGTAAGTCAGTCCAGCATGTCAGTGAATTGTGCTGATTAAATTAACACACACAACGCTCCCACCATATTCTTCGCTCCAACAGATGAAGAAATGAAAAAGAAAAAAAAATCAAATGACAGTAAAAGGATAGAACCAGCATATTTTGTCCTTTGTTGTTCAATCCAACTTTCTGCATGGAGGATTAAGAGAAAACATGACATGGATAAGAAACGAATCATTGAAAGCATGAGAAGAAAAAAAAATCGATTGGCAAGAAAGAACAGCATTTTGCCACTATTAAATATATGCACATTCCCACTTGTCAAATGATAGAAAACGTGTTGAAAAACAATCACACTTGTTCATGATGTCAATGCACGACGACTTTTGTCTTCTGTCACCATTTAGTGCTGTTACGTTGTACCATGATGATGATCAAATTTTTCTACATCAAGTGCTTCTTGTTGAAGTCAATGCCCTACTAGAAGAGCATTACGAAAAGCGATACAGTGGTGCGTTTAGATCCAAGTTTTCCTTCAGTTTTTTTTTTTTGCTTTGACCTGTGAGCAACGATTCTAGCTGCAAGCGCAGCCCAAGCAACACTTTGCCGCATATAATGAGCCATTTTCCATATGTTGAAGTTTACTGTCAAACTAAAAATAAAACAAAGGGCATTACAACTTGTGTGTTTAAAAACAACACAACTTTGCCTTCCGCAAGCTAACACACAAAAATACAAAATGGCATTGACGGGCTTACAAATAGCGGAGGTAGTCAATGTGTTTTCACCCTTTCGACGATGGCTACATAGGTTATATATATACATGATCACAAATATTCTATTGAAGTATGTCATGACTATATATTTTATACATTACTGTAATACAGAGTACAATTTTCCGTATTAAAAAACAAACTTTTGTGTTTTAGAATGGATTAATTGCATTCACATTCATTTTAGTAGGAAAACATGATTTGGGATATGACTGTTTTTAATTATGGAAGGAATTAAAATCGTATCTCAAGGCACCACTGTAACTCGTTTTAATTGATTGATTTGAATAAGTCCAGGGATGATTATCAGAAATAAGCCTGATAAGCGTATATTCAGCATCTTTTCAAGGTACAGTGACATTTTATCGAAGGTGAACTCACATAGAAAGATAAAAGAAATCGAATAGATTAGCCACATACATAACTTATTGACCAAATAATCAAATAAAAATAGATTTCTTATATATGTACAATAAAACCTAAATAAGGTGGTACATTTTGATACTCCCAATTCATCAAGCATTTTTGTTTTCCTCCTCCTGGCTCTCTGATTCTCCTTTTGTTGTTTTACTGACATTTCTGGTAGCTAGTAATAAATACAACAATAGATTCATACACAACAGCCTGGTGTTTCCTGGCTAAAGGAAGCCTGCGGTCAAATTGTGAAGTTTCTCTCCAAGGCAGCCTCAGCAAAGCGTTCACCCATCACGTCTTTGCATAAATAAACTAAATAGACAAAAAAAAAAACACATTAGTCTGGCAACTGTGAGAGCAAACCCATTTGAGTCCGTCTGGGGACTTTAGTTAATTCATGGTGTTTTTTTTTTTAAATCCTCAAACAGATTCACATTAATCAGAATTGATCAAAAATACAATTTATATCCAGTGCTTCAAACACTTCTGATACAGCGTCTCCTATACGAGTTCGTCTTATTGTTTTTTTTTTCTTCCTGTGAGGGTTTTTTTTTTCCTCCGTCCTTTCGCCACGTGAGCAGAGTCAAGTTTCCGTCCTTTATAGATAGCCCCCACTGAATGTGTGAGGCATGGTCATTTTGATGATATTTACAATCACATACAAATCAGTCCAGCCACCAGCAGACAGGAGGAACAGAAATTGCCTGGATATCCACTCTGTAAAGTGTGTGTTGTAGCTTAAGTTCAGAACATAGACAATAAATACAAATAATTCATGAGACACAAGATGGATGCGCCCTCAAATAGGATGAAGTGATACAAATGTGTAGCATTTGGGAGGCAATGCAGCGGAGATCCAGTGATCGGCCGGTGGGATCTAAAATGGACGGATTCAAGGGCAAGCGGGGGAATAACCCAAGTCATGCATTAATAATGCCGCATTTCACATGATATCCAGTCTTCACTCATTTTAATAATCCCCCACAGCTTGATGTACTTGTTCCATCTGCTCGCCAGCGACTGGCGAACGGGCCGCGGCACGAGCCCTGCCGAGGCCTCACTTCCAGCAATTTGATGGAGAGACGCGCACCTTCGCTTCTATTGTTGGCCTTGTGTGTTCTCTCAGAGCCAGATGGCGCCCCCTGTGGACTCAGGCTACACCGGGCAGGGGTCAAGGTAGGGCTTCGGGGGCGGGGAGCGGGGGAGCCACTTAAACCTTGCGCCCTATATAGAGGATCACGGCCTCAAAATATGGAGGCTTTGACTGCTCAAGGAGCTTTAATGAGCCGAGGAGGTCACTTGTCAGCTTTTAGGCTCAAGGTGTCCAAACTATGGCCCGAGGGCCATTTTAAAGGGAAAAACTATAAATTGGCTTCAAAATCGTGAAAAGTGACGCTGTGGGTTTGTCTGCTGAATGTGAGTGGGCCAAAACTCCGCCCCCGTTCAAATGTGAACTGTTGATCAAATATCACAACCACGACCTGAAAAAATGAATGCCCCCCCTCCCCACGCACTTTTCCGAAAACTGAAACGGTGGACGATTAAGCGTTGAACGCTATATCTTCAAAATGTAGTCTTACATAGCTCTCAGTGCTTGCACATCATCAGCAGTTATCTTCAAACATGCGCAATACATTGAGAAGCATATTTCTGAATTCAATTTAGAGCCTGTTTAAAGGTGAAGCACGTCAAACTGAGCACGGCATCCTTCAAGAATTTTTCTGTATGCAGCCCTTGAAAGTAACATTTTGGACACCCCCAGCCTAGACAATACAAGGCCCTTGTTGAGACGTGGTTTAAAAGGGGACACGATGAGAATAAGTGCACTTGACCAATGTTTTAGGTTGTCTATCGTACAAATGCCCTCACGTCTTAAGACTGCGCCAGTAATCAAGTCATTGCATCGACCCAATGACTGTGCTCCGCTTTAAGACTTCTTAGCGTCTGTTTTAAGATTTACAATGTGGAAAAAGAATTAAAAAAAATGTTTAGGAGCTAAGACTTTAAATGTGCCCTCCAAACGGGGCTAAAGCGTTTAGGAGAATGTTGTGTCGCTTCACAATTTGAGATTGTAATGCCTCCAAAGCTGCCTTTTCGCTGCTCTTCCAATCCGGCGGATTGGCGGCCTGTTGGCCCTGAAGCATTCTGGCCTGATTACAATCACTCAGATTAACAAATTGCTGACTGGGAATGGCAAGTAAAACTGGGAAAGGGCGAGTGGAGATGCGGTACTGCTTTGTTCTGAGTTGATTGGGCTAAGGTTTGGCTCATGATTAGAGGGAGCTGCTCCCTTCTTCCTGACTCATATTTGTATCGATAACGAATTGAGATTAAGTGTCGCTTCCTTAACCTTACAAATGATTTGTTTTGGCACCGATGCACTACCTCAGGAGTTTGAGAGCATACAAAGTACATTGTACCGATACTGACGCATGTTGGAATCACGTGACCTTTGAAACTGGTGATGTCGCCATGATGATCAGACACATTCGCAAGCTGTTGGCTGGCACACAATACCTGAGTGAGACACGAATGTCATGTCCCGAAATGGTTTAGAAACAAGATCAATAACCGTAATAATGAGCAAATGTTTGATTTCAAGTTCTGTACGTTCTCCGTCACAGCCATTTTGTTTTCGTTGTCCATTACCGCAAGGACATGAGAAAAAAAATTATAGCTACACGCACACACATAAAGAAACACTTAAGACCGAATAGCTTTTTTTTTTTTTTTGATTTACCGAAGCCACATGTGCATGCTGGCTTGCATCATGTTTTCGTCCTCCTTGTGAACACTTTCAAACCTCGGTGGTGCTGTCTTAACACTTCCCGCTGGGCGTCCATTAGTTGGCGCTGACCGGCTCATGTGTGTCATTTTCACTACTGTAGTCTGATTTAGGCTCGTCCTCGAAGTCTTCGTACATGTCCATGTCGTCCTCGCCATTGACCGGCTCGCTGTTGTTGGCTATGTTGTTGGCCTCCAGCTTCATGTTGAAGGTGCTCTGAATGACGGGGATGGTCGGCTCAGGACTCACCGACGCGCTCGAGCACTCTGATGTCATTTGGGGCGAGGGCGTCGTCGTTGCCATGGCGATGGCGCCAGGGTAGACCATACTGGCGCTTGTGGTAATGGGAATCTGTGGCGGTTGCCTAGATGATGAGAGGGTAAATAAGATTGGAATTCAATTAGATTCTATGGAGCTCTGTGTCAACTCTTTGGGCAACTGAATTCTTTCCAGCATCAATTTACGTTACTTGAATGATTGGAAACCTACAACCAACACCAAGCCCTCTTCTGGTCTGGGTCAAAATCCCTAAAAAAGTGACTGTGTTGTCCTCATGGAAATGTAGTCGAAGAATGATGCTCTGAGTTCTTATTATGAATATATAAAATTTTGAACACGTTGTCTGCTTGTAGGTCATTTAGATACAGTATACAAAAAAATAAAAGCTTGACCAATATGCATTTCTAACAGCACATTTGACTAAATACAATAAGGATGAAGTTCAATGGAAAATCACAATTTTATTTTGGTGAAATGGAGAAGTCTCAAAGGCACCCTATATTGACTCATCTCCTATTTCACCGGATGACTGACAGCCAGGGTGCTCAAGAGCATGACTGACATGGGAACACCTGGAGAAGAGTGCTAGAGAGCACGCCACACACAGACCATTGAAGTGCTGCCTGCCTGCAGGCTTCTCTAAGTCCATACTTACAGCTTCAATCCTGTAATAAGCTCTGCACTTCATGCCCCATTTGCAGGCTGCTATTGTCGAAAATGATTAAACCACTGCTATTGATTTAAACACACAGGTGCAGTAAGGTTAAGTCAACACGTGCTTGTGGGAAATAGTGTTACATCATAAACAGCACTTATTGTTATATGAGCCATTTTCTGTCCCCTCCATGAAAGAACACTTTTGTTTTATCTGACATATTTTAACAGCTTAATTCTGCTCTCAAGGTGCATCTCTCACCATACACGAAACCCAGTTACTAAAACCTTTTCAGCCATCGAGAAAGAGGGAAAAAATTGAGTTACATGACAGAAATGATATCAAGGTAATTTAAGCGTGGCGGTTTGGCAAGAAATAAGGTTAAGTCCTTGCTTCTATTTTTCATATTTGTTTTCAATGTTTTCATCCATAATGGAGTGTGTCACTCAAACCAACACTACTTGTTACTTGTATGATCAGAATAAGACTATATTTTATATTTTACCTAAAAAAATGTTCTCGACCTGTTAGCATAGCAGCTAAAACAGCTAGCATGTAGTCTTAAGCAATAAACTCTTTGCATCAGAATTGATTTGCAACCCTGTTACTGTTATTAAGAATAAGAATAAGAATAAGAAAACCTTTATTAGTCTCACAATGGAGAAATTCCCAATTCACAGCAGCAAAGTTATGAAAGGAAGAAGTAGAACAACAAAATATAGGAGCTGTTGGATATTACTTAAATTATTATTCAAACAAAATGTAATTCTCTTAATTGCACAGAATTTATTTGCAATTTTCGGTGCCTGAATATCTGTATCAGGGTTGGGTTGGGTGGATGAAACCAATTATATGGTACTAAAAAATGATGTGTTGTATTGTATTGTTAATGACCTGTTTTTCATGAAATCATACTCAAAAATAATAAAATATTTGTTTTTTCAAAAACATTGGCACCTAAATTGTGCTCCGATTCTGGAAAGACGCAGATAGCGATATATACTGTATGTACAGGGTGAGAGTAAGCACCTTACCCCACAGTGAAAAACTGCCTCATCTCTTGTCGCCGTGAGCGCATCATCTGCTTGTATTCTCCAATGCGCAGCTTCTTGCCGTCGATGATGCAAGTCCTCTTAGGCCGGGGCTTGTACTTGTAGTTGGGGTACTTCTCCAAGTGGAGCTTACTCAGGCGGGCCTGCTCTTCATAGTACGGCTGTTTGTCCTGGTTGGACATGGACTTCCACCGGGAGCCTGCGTAGAAACAAAATGACGTTACATGATACAATAGACTCAAGATGACATTTTATAATCCACTGACACGATTGAAAAAGAACCCATTCCATGAATTATATCACAGCCCAGGCCCGAATCCCACACCGTTTGGAAACTATGATAGAAGACATTTTCATGTGTGTGTTATGTCTGTGTTATACTTAAGATGATATATTTTTAAATAAGAATGTAAAACAATAATAATGTATCCTGTCAGTTTCGATCCACATTTATGTTCAAAAATGTTAAGTTTGAATCACCTGTGTCATGGAATTTGACACCCTTAACCTAAAGTAAGTCGACTCCCAATCAAAACACAAAGTAAATAAAAGTCCAGATTCACCAAGTGGAGTCAAGTCACTGGAGTGCTTCCTGTTTGTTTGTTTTTTTTAAACTGAGGCACATCTGCAATATGAATCATCTTCGCATTACGACTCACCATTTGTCTTAGGACCGTCACGCACCAAGTGCCCTGACCAAAATGACTCAAGTGGATTGTCATGGAAAATTACAGTTGGTGACTGTTCGCAGCATGCCAAGCGATTGAGCACGGCACATCGACTGGTGCGCTGCAATGGAAAAACTAAGACCCTGCTTTGGGTTTTGATACTCCATGAACAATGTACAGTACTATGCTGTATTTTCTTTAACCAGAAAAACATGGCGAGATTGTCATCGAAGAAATGGGCTAACACAAAAAAGAAAAGGATAAGCAATTGCAGTGAATTTCACAAATGTAGATTTTTTTTTGTGTGTGTGTGAAAATGCATGGGTATTTTTGATTAGCTGTTACATCTGTGATGCTGTGTTTCCGTTCACTGGCGGTTATGTGGGAAACCAGCGGCCAACGGTTGGCCACTCATTAAAAAATTGTGGCCAAACCCTGCACACTGTGCTACAGGTCTCTTACAAAATTGAAGCTGAGTGTTTTGGTTTTTACATTTTAATATTAACAGTGGTTAACTTCTTTTTAAACGGTTAAAAATGTTCTTCTAAAACATTGCCTTTACAAGGATTTTCTATTCTACAGACATTTCGACCCGTATTTAGCTCATGGGAACATTATTTCCAAGTATCAGGTTGACCATTGGAATGTATTGTTTCACCTCAGACATTACAGGGTACTGTATTCCAACCGACTTTATTTGCTGTTTGAAAGCGCAAAAAGTATTTTCCATTCCACACTGTCTGAGTGGCTTTAACACTCGAGTGTGACAAGAGACATTCTCTGGTGTCAGGCTGTAGGGAACAACAATCCAGTGTACAGTGGGTACTTGATCTGTGTGAGGGCCTCTGTCATAGCACTTTTCACAACTAGGATGGACTATGGACTACACTGTTGAAGGGACAACACAGATTAACCCTTTGCCTTTTTTTTACTATGAGAAGCGCTTTTGCTACATCTTTTTTTTTTCATATTGATTCCAGTATGAGTACTGAACATTTGAGTAGTCACCAAAACTGATATTAAATACTGATACTTTTGATACATAAAATTTCCCCCCAAAAAAAAAACAAATGACAGAAAATTTAAAAAAAAAGATCAACATATCCCAATATAGCATTTCTTTCTATATTAAAATCACACACAAATAATTGCAATTTTCGGTTACCTTTTTCTATTTCAATCCATATATCAACAGAAATTGCATCTGATTTTGTATAGAAGGCATCTCTCAGACATGCCTTTAGTTCCCGATCGTAAAATAGCCACAAGAGAGCCACCAGTATCGGTCGCCGTCGCGAGTCATCCTACCTTGAAATATGGCCAGATATCGGCCCGATAACAATACCCGGTATCGGGTATCCATACTGGCCCATCCCTTCCTAATACAGTATACACATACTCCGTTTTAAATACAGGGGAAGGTGTTTGGACTTCTGAACTTCTATAGTTGTAACGTAACAACAGCATTCGGTATCTTGTGGTTTTGGGTGCTGTAACCTGTCGGAACCTACCCAGAATCTTGCTTATATTGGAGTTGTGCATGTCCGGGAAGGCCTGGAGGATCTTACGCCGTTCATCTTTGGCCCACACCATAAACGCATTCATCGGCCTCTTAATGTGCGGCTCGTTGTTGTTCCTCCCTCTCGACTCCCTGAAGACTCTGGCCTCGGTTGACCCAGCGCCTCCTGTTGGCCAAAGATAGTGGTTTATTGGCAGTGCCATTGACTTGATGGGAACATAGAGTGGTCAGAACAGTGGGAAGAAGAGCGTGCGAGGCGAGACATTAGTTTAATGACAAGACTTCTTACAACTGGCCTTCAGTTACTCTGATGAACTTACACACCGTAAACATTGACTGTGTGTATCCAGCAACTCAACCCAAGGCCCACACATTTTTATAAACAGCTCCCAATACAGAGGCTTTCTTTTGCCTTCCAGAGGGCCTTCTGTATTTTCAGACTGTGATATTGGGCAGACTTTCAGACTCTGTTGAAGCCTACATCATAGAAACAACATGAAACTATCCTATCTGAAATTGTTACGACATACCGATGAGAGTACTTTTTTGTTACTTACATTGGCTTATAATTTTTGGACTCACAGATCTGAAATTTGTTTTATATACATTTCAACCTCATGCTGTACAGCATGACATTTATTACATTCTTACTTATTTATTTTCTATTTTTAAACCTTTATTAAACCAAGTTGGTCCTATTGAGGTTTTCTGCCTGATAAAAACACAAATATGGAGGGGGGGGGGGTTAGCCTCAATTGCCTTATACTGTATATGAAGGAGTGCCAGTGAACGAGCCTGTGAGTTGCCAAAGCAGGCCACCCAACCCGAGAGTACAGCTCACAATGGTGAGTCAGAGCTTTACAATTTGTAATGAACGTCAGGGATGCGTGGTGAACAGTATCAATTTGATGGAGACACTGTGGAGAGGCATGCATGTATAAAATATCGCCATCGTCTAAAACAGGTCAAAAGTAGCATTGCCAGTACGCTTTTTTTTTGTACATTTGAACACAAACACATCTTCCTTCTAAAATAAAATCCCAGCTTTATCCTTAGCTTCTTTACTATGCCCAAGTATTTGTACCAGTGTACAACCTCACTCTCCTCTCCATCAAGAGGCGTGAAAACAGGAATATGTGGCCGGGTCCGAGATCTAAGTTTGGTCTTACCTGCATTTAAAAAAAAAATTAGCTGATACAGTCTATTTTGAATGACCAAAAGGTATTTTGCAGATCGTTAACCACTTGTGTAAGAGATGGAGAACACAATGGAGAATACGATGTTGTCATCCTCATAAAGGTGAAGTCCTGCATTTGCCGCATTTTGATCACAATTGTTCATATAAATGGTAAATAAAGTGGGCCTAAAACACTACCTTAGATATGAATTAGGAGCACAGTGACAGACAAACAAGGGACATTGCTGGCAGCCATGTTGGATTATGAAATTATTTTGGCTAAGAGGTGCAAAAAATCTAATCAATCAGTCCATCAATTAGTTGCTAATATGCAATCATTTGCAGAGTTGGTTTTGTAGAAGCTTAAATACAGTATGCGCCTTAAAGCAAAATTTTCCAAACTTAAGGTCAGGACCCTAAATGTTTTGCAGATTTAGTTTGTGTTTTGATTGTTTCATACAACTGCTCTGATTGGTCATTGTTTTTATTTTTTTATTTATCTATTTTATTATTTTTAATTTAACGGACACTCAGGCTTCTTTTTGTATCAAATTAGAGATAAAAGATGGGGACAGAGATGGTCCTTTTGGTTTTTTTTTTTTTTTACTCTTATGTCCTACCGTCCAGTCGTAATGACTGTTTTAACAAATACGACAAAGAGTATTTTGTTTTGTTTTTAATTGCAAAGCATTGAACTGTAGATTTTATGGCAATATATGTTTTACTGTATTTTGGCAAGCTTATGAAAAAATGCCAAGTAACTATAATCAAGAACTTACACCTGGACATGACATATAATAACTGCGGGCGATATTCACATGTTTAGCACACAGGCGCTCACACATCTCCAATCAGTTGCTTACATTTTAGCTTGGCATCCATAAAAGTGCATGGGCGCCAAAACAAATACAAAAATGCAGTAGAGGGTTTGGGGCAGCTTCGGAAAAGGAGAGCAAAGCAGAGAAGTTGAGACTTTGGGAAAATAAAGTGTTCTTCACACATTGGTGATGAGATGATTGCTTTCTCAGTCAGGGCATTGACTCTCAGCAGAGCAGCGTTGCTCTCCGTATTAAACTGGACATCAAACTGATAATGATTTCTGTTTGCATGCACATTTGCTTCCTTTTATAAGTAAGATGTGAAAGAATTAAATAAAAGCACGATGAATATTTCAACAAACAAAAACATGTTGATAAACAAGGCTGGAAAAAATAAGACAAAAAAAGCCTTCCATATGCTACGATACATCTTTAATGATCTCAAGTCTGCAAAAGAAAGCTTGGGATGACTCATGCATATTTCATCATCCACATGTGAAGCCTTCTCATTAGACCATTGCACACCAACAGCCTGGCACACATTACCTGGCCTTTGGTTTGGATTATGATTTCAAATGATAAACAAAATCACATTCTCAATGAGTAATGGAGGCAGCACGGAGACATACGCTCACTCTCGCTCTTTCACTCAAGATGCTGCGCTGTTCTAGTTCAACCCCCGACCGGCTCGATGGTGTGAAACGCCAGAAGAGTCCGTATGAGAATGTTTTTGCGACTGGCTTCTGTTTCCACCACGTTTACACTTTAACAGTCAAGAGCCACATATCTCCAGAGGCGTTAGGCAAAGAAAAACAAAAACAAATATTGTGACTCTGCACAGAAGCTCACACGTAACTTGTACAGTCATGATCTTGTTCTTAGAAGCACAAACACATGCTACTGAAAATGACATAGTCCAAAAGAAAATCATTAATATGGACCCCATGAAAAAAATATATCAACAGATGATTACATTAATCAACACATGATTAATGTAAATAAAATTCTGATGATCGAGCAAGGTGTTCTGTATTTATATTAAATATACAATTTAAAATATTTATTTAAACTACCGGGAACTGGAAAAATTGTGTTTGCTGCATGTCTTTCCTAAAATTAGATTTTAAATCTAATAAATTAAATCGATTAGACGTATGTGTTTTAATCCATTCCTGAACTATACTTCAGTTTATTTTTTTTGTGTGTGTGTGTGTGTGTGTGTGTGTGTATTAACATATTCAGCCAGTCCTGTTAAATTTGGAATATTCCACAAGTCACATGGTGCACAGGAAGTTACATCATCCTCTGCAAGTCATGGGTTGGTCGGGGGGGGGGGGGGGGGCAAA
>CAAKHF010012740.1:26993-41166 GCA_901007745.1 Hippocampus kuda
AATTTTCCTCCTCGTGAAACTCCACTACTGAGGAACAAGTGTGCTCTCGATAAATCCCCTCTTCTGTCCACGTTCTGTTGAAACAACGGCTAAAAAACTGTCACCCTCCTTTCCCCTCACATCTGGATGACTTTTGACCAGAAAATAACTTAATCATAGCTTTGTCAATAATTAAAGAGCACATGCAACTGCATTTAGCTAGATGCCTGTATATATCAAGAATATCATGCCAGGGAACGACTGGTTCAAAATCTTTCCAAGAAGGGTTTTAGGAGTAAAAATGTTGTGAGTAGAGTTAACACTTTGTGGTTCACATCATAAAATCCTGATCCCCATCAATCAGCAATGTGTGTTTTGCTCTTCTACCGTCTTCACAGTGTTGACGGTGTATTTTGAGTCGTGCCTACTCGCCTGACTCCCAGCCTTCTCCCTCTGGGAACAGGACCTCTCCTCTCCTTTGACCCCGGCCTGCTCCTATAATCCATAGCCCAGTGGGAACGCGTCTGGCGTAAGCCTTTTCCTTGGCCCCGTCAAGGCATTAAAAGGGCACAACTGTCTTGGTGTGTGCTCCTTTTCAGCCCTGCCTGACTCCAGCATCGCTCAAGAGGGAAGACTCCCTCTGCGATATGGAGCACGAGAAGCGCATCCGTCCGCAGAGGAGCCGCACCTTTCTTTGGATGACTTCACTCTGTGAAACGCGAATTAATCGGCACCTCTAAAATTTAGGGCAAGAACCATTATTCACATTATGTGAATAATTCAATTGCAAAAAAACAGCCAAAGCAAATCCTTTTCCTCAAAGCTTGCAACTAATTATTTTTCCAGACCAATGCAAAGGCGTAAATATGTCAAAGACATAATGTCCAATGCTTGGGTTTATTTCACACATAAAATAGATGAAGTGCAATGTGTCTACAATCAAGCAGAATTTGCTTACACAACATCACATCTACGATGGCCCACACAAAATAATGCAAACATTTTTAGATCACTTAATATAGCCTATCCTCGCTCCTTTGACCGTATCTGAATGCACCATAGGTGGTCAATGAATGACACAACCGCTGGTGCATTTTCTGCTGCTTTACTGAACAAACCGTAACAGAATCAACACATTCATACACTCCAGTCACTGCACAGCCATAATGGATGCACGGGCAGTCAACACACAGACCGGCTAATGTTTAGCCAGTTAACAGCCAGATTTCCACTCTTATTCGCTGACTCCCATGACACTCACCAGGCCGGCCCCGTTTTATTTTATTTTTTTTAAGTCAAACACATTCAAAGTCACAGATACTACAGTATTGAACATGAGAATGGCGCAAAATAATACCCACATCTCATATACATTTTTTTTTTTTCGAATGCTGTTTCAAACTACAACATATGTATTTTTAAATCAATCAAATTCATTCAAAAGACTTGGTATACTAGCCTCAGCCCTACTCAATTTCATTTTCATGAACCGGGACACTTAAATTTTAGCCACAGATGTAATTAGTCAATGCGGTGTCGAGGGTGTGTGATGCCGCTGCAAGATGTTGGGTTACATTGTCCTGAGAAATATCTATCCTCCTTCCCTAAGACACTCTGAAGTATCAAAGATGAGTCACAACCACTTTCTTCTTTGCTCTCGCTCTCAAGTGCCATGGAAACAGCCACAAATATTTATGCCGGACAAACACTGGTGCTGTGTGCGGACTGCTTGCTTCTGTGAAGAAGCCCGGGCCACAAAGAGAGGTGACGCTTTGTCACTATGGTGCAAGCAAAATTTACTCTCCTGTGCCCACGACCTCAAACAAGCACAACGGCAGCGAGAGTCCAAGTTTGGAGAAAAGCCAGCTTTGTCCTAAGGTGCCCTTGTCCTCCAGCTCACCTACCTGTGAAAACCTGAATGCCTTTGGAGCAGCATTCATCCCAGCCCACACATGTCTACCGTGCACTCATTTCTTCTACACCAGCCCAGCGTCAGTCACGTGGAGGTGTACCAAACGTGTTTTTATATTTGACACGTTCGGTTGGGTTAAAAAACGCTTTGTCAAATCTGAACTTGAGTCAATTTCGTTTTTTTCCCAATAATCGATTCTATTGGCCTGTCCCCAAGTTGTCAGTTATTTTTACCGATGATGAACCAATGAAAGCGTTGAAAATTCCAGTCACTCTCTTAAACGCTCAACTGGCTGAGAATTGTTGTCAAACTATGCCTCTCCCCTAAATCGGTAAGATCCATTCAGCATTATGCCGCCTTGAGACTGAAAGTTGGGAAAGTCAGGAATGACTGAAAATGATTAGGTTTCAAGTATTTGAGTTAGCTTGTCTTGATAAAAATGGGTCGCTCTAATGCTTTGGTGAGAAAGGAACTGGTTAGCCACAAGCATGAGTGTGTTCAGATTAATTTCCACCTGTGAAACTGCTTAATCACTTCATCTTTTTAGCTATTACCTGACTCTTGGCTCTTTAAAAAAAGGGTTTGGGAAGATCTTGTAAACACATCCGTTTGCTTTTATGAAGTATTAATAGGCTCTTGTCAGGTTGGAGGGTCAGCTTTATAAAACAGTGAAGTTTGGCACGGTCATCTGGTTGCAGCATATCCCCGTTTGTGTGTTCAACGGAGAGACTCTTCATTTTAGATGCTCTTGGCATTATCACAGATGGTATAACATACTAGCAGAAAACATCAAGGCTGGCAAAATTACGCAGCGCATTTTAACGAGAACTTTTGTTAAAGATATCCAAATCAAGGTAGAATTGTCTTTGGCTTGAAGCAGACAGGAAAAATAAAAAAAACAAAAACATATATACCTCAAATAAAAATACATATGTCCTTACCATCAAGATCCTCAGGCCTGGTGAGGTCAATGACTCTGTGGCCAATCTTCCCGTCCTCACCCAGTTTGCCAAGGTGGTGCCCGATTCCTTCAAAATGTGCCCTTTCCTGCAAATAAAGAACACATATTCAGGAACCACACAATATATTACTG
Source organism: Hippocampus kuda (assembly GCA_901007745.1). NCBI lineage: Eukaryota > Metazoa > Chordata > Actinopteri > Syngnathiformes > Syngnathidae > Hippocampus > Hippocampus kuda. The sequence continues at coordinate 29,978 of CAAKHF010012740.1, forward strand.
TGATCGATGGTGTTATCATATGCTGCAATATGATGAAAAGTCAAGGGAAGACTGTTTCACCAGAGCTTGTGGTGTGTCACCGGTATGATGGAGGGCAGGGGGGGACAGTAAGAGCCAGGGGTTGTTGTCAATAGATTTATTTTGTGATCCCGAGCACACAACGGGCTCGTGGCTGGCTTTGCGGGGCTGAGATTTCGTCTTCTTACAAGCCGCCCTTCTGGCCGACAGCGCCCAGAGCTCTGCCACCATCATTTATTCAGCATTTTCCCGTTTGCCGTGTCGGCTCTTGAGCTCCGATTAAACTTGGCACGGTGTTGTACTTGACGCACAATGAAACCCTGTCATTCAGCGCCCCGTGACAATATTAAATGTCATGTCCATGTGCATTTACAGAATAAAATAACAGCCTTTGAATAGTTGATGCACATTACACTTAATGTATTATGCAAGGGGGAGAGTGCCGACTGCCGCCGGCTTCATTGTTGAATGACCTACTTCCTCAGTGAATAGACAGGGTTTTAGCAAGAGACTGTCTCTTGCTCTCCAAAGATCCAACTTGACGGACACTTTGACTCTGCACGATACAAAGAATCTCCCCTTCTTCCCTTCTATCCATCTTTCGCTTGGATCACACTGAAAGGCAGGCATGTCACCGCCAGTCCAAATGACAGCCTTTGTTGTGCGCCCTCTGCCAACGACGTGTTGTCACGCTGTCCTCTGCCACTTGTATCTAAACTGATACTCAGGTAGAGCCCCGGCACAATGTTAAGAGCTCCCCTGCTGTGCACGCACAAAACACTCACATTAATCTTTAAGCCTCTTCTTTGGAATGCATCACACCGTTTTGTTTGTGCATACAGTACATAGTCCTGTGCCGCTGTGGTGGCAGTAAACAACAAGCTACACATCTGCAGAAAGAAATCTTCAAAAAAGAGGCCAGGTTAATGCTACTCCCTCATAAAGTTTACTGTCAATGTCAACATAAAAAATGAGAATTATGTGAATTCAAAACTGCCATCAGTTTTGCCTTCCTCTCGTTTAATGCTGACACACAATGCAAAAGGAAAAATTAGCAACAGTGTTGCGGTTTTATCATCCTTTAACAATTCTATTTGAACACAAAAGGTGAAGCAATGTCACAATTGGGCCTAAACCGATAGGGATTCTGATATTTGGCAGAATAAAGTTCTGATCATCGATTAATCAGCTGTTTGATTTTAAAATATCATGACTAAAATAATTTCTTTTTAGCCCCTTAATGCTTCCAAAAATAAAGCTGTGAATTACAGGAAGAATATTACTTTACAATATTTTGTTCAATAAGATTTGAGATTTGAGATTTTTTTAAATGATTTTCTTAGGGGGGCTAAATATTTGAATGTTGTTATCTTTGTCTTATGTTGTCATGCACTATGTTTAAGATAAATAAAGAAAGAAATAAAAAACACAGAAATTGCCATTTTAAAAGCTAATATCATCCCATTAATCGGTCAGGCTCTAATATAGGCTCAACTATTCTTTATCCTCTCGGAAAACAACTCTCGATAATATTACTGCAGCTTACGGAGAAGCATCTCCATCTAATTATGTAAGTGTGTATGGACTATACTGCCCTCAGGTGGCCAAGATGCATGCATAAGTAGGAACAGCACAAAGTCCATTGTAATTCAGCAAATAATGTGGCAAAACCAAAAATGTTTACATAGTTTTACATTGATGTATGTTTTTATTGTTACTTTACTATAATATAGAGTGCTGTTTTTTTTGGGGGGGGGTAGGATGGATTAAAGGCATTTACATTCATTTCAGTGGGGAAAGATGATTTGATGTGAGTGTGCAATGTTACGAAATTTCAATTTATACTACATTTGTATCTCAAGTCACCACTGTGGTAGATTGTAACATTTATTATTTATTTTTTCATCTCTTTTTACCGACATGTGTGGCAACCTGAGTAATTGTGCACTTGTGGCTCTGCTTACAAAAGTGTTTTTAAATGATGACATATGAACACTTTGTAATGAAAAGATTAAGTGTGCCGCCCTGTTTATGGCAGCACATACATGCAGAAGTGTATTCATCAGCCAGCTATATTATTACTCTTAATGAAAGAAGCTAGCAGCCTGCTGACAAAGTGACTGATGTTTGATTAGCGGGGCGGGCAATGGGCTGCTTCAAATGTGACTTGGACAGTTGGTGTTCATGGGTGCTGTCTTTCTCTAATAAAGTCGTCATGTCGTTCCTCCTGTGTGCTTGGTTGGTCTCTTGCTATCAATCAAGTGCTTTTATAAAGTCATGATCATTAAGCATCACGTTGAGCCGAGAAGCTCTGTGAGAACAGGGACCGTTCATCAATAAGTTTCATGAAAGACCTCATAAAGTGAATTCAGAGATTTATTTCTAAATTCATGATACATGTTTGAAGATAATTGCTGAAAATATAGCAGAGATAGAAAATTATGGACCGTAGTCCTTAGTTGTGTGGAGACTGACCATTTCAGTTTTCCAGATTTTTTTTTTTTTTTTTTTTTTGGGGTGGAGGGCACGGCTAAAACGGTGCCGCATGACACACTTTGTAGTCTAGCATGAGTCTCACGTCCCCTACTAAATAAAAATATGAATGCCTCCGCTCACATCAGCAATGATCCGATGCAACTGTTCAGTGCAGTTCCTTAGCTAGCTGGCTATGTCTACCTCCCACAAATGCCTTCAGACAGTCTGCTGTTCGTGCTTTAAAGTGGCTCATTGTTCAGTGTGCACGTCAGGGTGAGAAAGACGTATGTTTTAGGAGTGGAATGGGGCTTCGGGCTGGCAAGAAAGCCTCGTTGTTGCTGCATGGAACAGCTCCGCAACAGCCCAGTCGGATATATTCCAGCCTCCAGAGTTTTTAAGCCGATATATTTTTGCAGCTCAAACCTAGTTACTGTATGTTCAGGCAGAAGAAAGGTCCCAGAAGAAATAGTGTGTATTTATTGATAGTTGATAGTTGACCGTTGAGCAGGGCATGCTTTCATAGCATCTGAGAGTCGAGAGAACAGATTTTCAACCCTCTTTTTTAACCAATCAAATTTGGCAAGTTTGTTAACAACACTGTAGTTTTCACTTTACAGGGACTTTAATAACCACTTGGTCTGATGATGAGATTGTACATCGGTGGCGTTTTGTCCCGTACATCCGACAGAAATCATGCTTGACGGGAGCCAACGTTTTTATACTTGGTGTGAAGGTCCCTTGCTGTGCTTGATATGCTAATTGCCATCATGCTGCAAGTGCAATATGGAAGCACAAATTTCCATAAAATTTTATATACTGTGCGTAATATACTTATTGGTTATACGTGCGGTAATTTATGTCTGCGCAGCATCAGGGTTTTGTTTTAAACCTTGAAAATATTCACTGAACTAATGCTTCTTTATTGCCCACGCATCAAGTGCTGTGATAAATTAATGGCACTTTTATTATTTTATAGTGTCATTAAATTTTTACTGATCACTCTGATACAGAAGAGGAGCAAAGGACACGCCGTATCGAGGGAAGCAGTCAGGGAGAGGGTAGAAGAAGAGCCCAGCAGTACACTGTGGACATAAAAGACATTTTGGAAAGTGAGCGCCGCACGATTTTCGAGCTAAAAATAACAACAACAAAACGGCAGATAAACCAAACCAGAAGAATAAATGATGAGAGGAATTCAAGTTAAAAAGAGGGGAAACAAAAGCTAAAAGTGAAGGCTTTCATTGGTCTTTCACATTGACCACGACCGCTGGCAAGCCCCCAGTTTCTCCCTGAAATGACTTCAGCGTGTCGCACTCCACCCCGGCACAGCTCCATTTACAGCGACGCAACCCGTGCTGCACAATAACACATTATCATCTGCTTGTTTTTAAAATATTTGTTGGTTGCGGACCAGGCCGTCGAGAGAAGACGTGCGTCACAGAGGAAGAGGGATGTGGACGAATAGAACTTGTCGGGCACAAGGAAGCCAAAAGGAGCTCTTGTCAGTGCTGTAAAGAGAGCTTTAATCTGGTAGACCGCAGGACATGTGCTGCTCTGCCCACAGGGTGTATTCTGGGCAAAGGCGGGTGGCGTATGGCCCTGTGCATTGTGCGCACTCCTGCCCTGTATTTAAGCAACACGCTGCCAATACTGACACTCCTTCAACCCCTTTGTAAATAGCTCCAGGCTATAGGCAAAGCCATATGACCAGAGATAGTTCAAATGCAGATGAAAGTCAAACATGGACGAGCGGGGTAGATTATGGTGCAGATCAGCGCGCCGCTAATATATATGGCTGGACTGGAGCGGTGGTTCTCAAACTTTTTACGTCAAGTACCAGCTGAAAATATTTGGCTCTCAAAGTATTATCGTAATGACCTATAATGAAATATAAGTAGCTCAGTAGGCACAAGAATTCATCAAAAATTAGGCATTGATTCAAAAAAGTGTATATTTAATCATTTACTGTCAACTATTGTAACACTACGCCCAGTTTGAACGGTAACGCTGTGCTAAAATATAGGGAAGGGGGATTGTACTTCGATGCAATATGTAGAGGTGGGTAGTAACGTGTTACATTTCCTCTGTTACATTTATCCAAGTAATTTTTGGGGAAAACATCCCTCACATTAAGTCAATGTTTACATTTAAGTGTCAAAAAAAAAAAAAAAATCTGTTTCATCATGAGCTGTCACCTGTGCCCAAATGTGGAAATTGCAGCTGACTAAGGTTCGATGTTTAACTTGCCAAAAGCATGTCGCAGTAACTTTTCTATTGTTGTTTACATGCCGACAGTTTTATGGTTATATGTAGCCAAACTGTCAAATGTGCCTCTTTTGGAGTAGATGCTGTCGGCTCTCTCCTGGCGCTCGCGTACACATACACACAGACACACACACACACACACACACACACACACACACACACACACACACACACACACACACACACACACACACACACACACACACACAATCACATGCTGGCCTTGAATCATACTACTCAAGTAGTATAGCTATCCAACCGTCCTCTCCATCCAGTGGTATAAGTGTAACCCTCATCCTCATTTCCCGAAAAAAATACAATAAAATAAATAAAAAAAGTGGGGCCTTAAACTGCATAAGAGAAGCGGAGCTAATCCATATGTAGGGTTTTTTAAAAACATCAAAACACACCTATCTGGCGGTTGGCCCAGAGGCAGTATGTTGCCAAATTTGGACTTTGCATCTAGTGGCCAACTCACTGTAAGATTGGTCACTTTAAATGTGTACTGAAAGTGTTGAACAAAATAAAATTAAGTTAATTATAAGTAGCAATTTGCTTGGGCAAAATGTTTTAAAAACATGTATTCTGTTTCTTTTACTTTTGGCCATAGATGAAGGTAGAGTTAATAAAGGGAGTTTTGTGCTTAAAAATCTCTGTGACATCAGACAGTTGGATTATCAACAATTTGGAAACTATGGCTAATATTTCTGTAGTTTTCTTTCATGGAAAAAAAAATAACACAACGTATATGTGACTTTTAACAGCTGCAGAAGCCTAAACAGCCACTTAGGTTTGATAATGTGCTGAAGTGGCTCTCGTAATAGCGCGCACCTGGTGTGAGGCAAGTTGAAGGCTTGGTGACCACAGTATGGAGTTAAGCAGATCACGTTTCAGTCATCAGTGTGGTCTGCGGCCCTCAAAAGACATCTCAAAGCAAACGTCTCAGCAGTCCAATGGAGACAAAGGCTGCTCAGCGCTCATCTGGTTTGTATTTTTATTGTAACCAGTTGCCATGTTATTTATAATCCTGCAGCCTTCCAGGAGTTTTTGTGACTTTTGAGCCATTTCAACATTAAGCATACGCAGCCATGCGGTAAACCCACAGTTCCTTTCATGCAGACTGTTGCTCTCTTTTTTTAAGCCGCAGCCTTGCCTTTGTTAGGGCTAATGCAGGCAGCAGCAGAATCAACAGTAGCAGCCACAAAAGCTTGGCATCTGTTTCCATGATAGTTGTCTTCAACATTGCATAGAGGAGAGATGGCAGAATATCCCCTTTACATTGACACTGCCGGGGCATCACCTCATTTGTTTAAAACCAGAAAGGGGTAAGGCTCTCCATTAAATTGAATTGACTCAACGGCCTAAGAGAAGGGGACATAAACATTTTCTGGGCTTGCTGCCAATTTGGCATTTATTGTTTGTTTTTAATAAAAGAATATAGTAGCATTATTCAGGATGACTTATTTTGCAATTTTTTTTTTTTGTTGTATCCCACCCACTGCCCCAAGATGGCTGGGATAGGCTGTAGCACGCCCGCGACCCTGGTGAGAATAAGCGGCTCGGATAATAAATGGGTGGATTTTAGAAGGAAAAGCAAAACTTTGACTCTTAAGTGATCATTTTAAACTTGCATTTACCCTGACAAAGTCTAATGCCACTAAAAGGTCCTTAATGCAAATGTAATTATTTTTATGTTGTCTATTTATCGTTACTATTGCATTCTGAAAATTACTACATGATATTTTTCAGGATCGTAAAAATACAGAAAAACCTTTCACCATTTGTTCAAGGTAATAAAGATCTTAGTTGCCGGTACTCATACAGTGCAATTGTGATTTGCTCTGATACTACTTTTTCACACACATTTGAGTACTCACCGATACTGAGTACCGATACTTGCTAATTCCGTTATCTTTTGCAACCGTAATGAACACGATTTTAAATACTATTAAAAACACGTTCCTGCCACACGTTTCTCCTACATGAAGCCTGACAATCAAAGCATTTCAATTATGTTTTGTCTCACTCTGAACACTAGTTGACTTTCCGTAAAAGAAGTACATACAGTAAAATAATGCAGACTAAGATCAAAAAAGAGAAAAAAGACTGTAAATGCTGGTGGGTATATGAGGGAGAGATACAGATGCCATGATACCATTGTGTGCTAACAACAAAATTAAGTCAATACAAGAAAGTCAAGTCTGCTGTTTGTGAATACCACAAGTAGTTGGCTAACAAAGTTCTTTTGTCCGTGTTCACCTTAAGGTATCGTTGTCATGGTATTGGGGTATTTTGTTGACATCCTCAAAAACTCTTTCACAACTGGGCGAAACATCATCCGACAGTTAAGACATTGTCTTCAAACTGCAACAATACCATAAACTGTCAGCAATACTTTGTGGCCGCAGCTTTTGTCATGTGTCCTCTGTGGGGAGCACAACTTAGGCTGACATTCTTTTTCTTGGTCGAACAGCGGTCCAGAAATTCACCATGTAAAATAACCGTTGAAAAGAAAATGGTGGTGCAGATGCCACCAAATTACCCAACCAAGGCGCGGCCGCCGTGATTTGTTGGTACCAGAAGAGAAGATGCTAAATGTTCTCGGCCTGCTGGCGCAAAAATGGTGTTTGTATTCTTTTGGGAAACAATTGGACAAAGCGTTAATGTAAGCAATTGTCACAATGGCACTTGGCTGGCCATAGTCATAGTCTGGGAGCTCTGGGTAATCTAATTTGGACGGGCAAAGCCTTGTATGCCAAGGATTTACACTACAGCTAAAATGCTTTGCTTTGCAATTTCCAAGACAGCAGTCGAAAAGGAGCAGAAAATTGCTTCCAGGGCGGCCGACCAGACAAAATTATATTCAAAGTCTTTGTGAGGGCTTTGCCTCAATAGAGCCCTGGCATCACAAGCACACGTGCACACACACATACGGGGACAGACGGGACCCGTGTGACCATTACAAGCAATCGGTGAGAAGAAATGTAAGCTCCATCTGAATATTTACAGGCTGAGATTTAGATAGGGGAAATGGACAATTGTAGTCATCAATACTGAGAAGAGGAGGTGCCCCAGGGCAAAAAGGCCACTTCAATAGGTTAATGCTGCCCTTTCACCTTTTGATTCCGGCGAAGAACATGTCAGCAAAGGAATACATTTTATCTCAGAAGAACTCCTGGGTCATCACAAAGGCAAATGCTCACAAATGATAACATTTATACTGTTCTACTGAACACTTTTAATGTTGTCAAAATGACTTCGCATCAATTCTACTTGCCATGCAGCTGTTTAGAATTAACTTACTTTAAAGTCACTGTAAAGGGACAATAACTCTTCTAAATTTGACACACCACAGATAAAAAGAACTCTGCCAAAATTTAACGATTAAAATATAAAAAAAAAAAAACGGTAAGTTTATAAACTTGGGCTTCAGAAACATGAAAACGGTTGTCTTCACTCTCTATCGGTGCAGGCTTGTCTGCTTAATGTGTAAAACCGCACACTGCTAAAAAATGGAGGCCAGATTGCCAAGCAACTTTCTTATGCACACACATCACTAAGTACTGTTTCAGCTAAGCCCACCAAAATCAGTAAAAGAAGTTCAGCTGTTATCTTGACAATACAGTACAACCGAGTGCTCAGTCTTTTCATCCATAGATTTAGAAACAAATCTCTGAATTCACTTGAACAGAAATTAAACAAATAACGCAATTAATCGTGTTTTGGAAAGCACACACAAAAATCTGTATTCACTGCTTTCATTTTGGTTGACTCCATTGTCTGTTGAACAAAGAAAAGTGGATTGAAGTGGCTTGTCCTGTTCTGTTTTCTCTATTGACATCATGATGGTAAAACTGAGCCTGTATGTCACTGGAAGAGTAAAAACATACGTGCTTGTTTTGTCATTCACCCGTGACGCGCAAAAAAAAAAAACATCGTGTCTGTTTATAGCTGCAGTGCATAATAGAGAGAAACAATTCAAATGGTTACAAATGGCTTCACATCCAGCGTATTTGACTGTAGGCATAGTGGAGCGCGTTCTAGGTAAAAGCCTCCTCTGGGTGAGGAAGAGGGAGTAAATAATGGAACAAAGTAATTGCCCTCAGCAGACAATAATACCTTTGGATTAATATTTCAAAAAGATAAATTGTGGGAGGGTTGTAAAAGGTTTTATTGTACTGAGGGGATATAGTAAAAACAGACAAATAAAAAGACAAGCCTCCCGTCGAGTATGAATATTTTACACGGCTTCGGGTTCAGGACGTGCATACAGTCAGATCGACAGTGTTCTTCTAGGTCGGTGGCCAGCAACGATGGAGTTGCAGAGATAAAGGATAGGGAGGAAGGCATTGTCCCTATCGGACACACTTTGTATGAAAAGACGAATTGATCCATCTGGAAGCAGCACTTAGCCCACCCCTCAGCTCGGTCATTACAGTGGCATAAATCAATATTTAATATCCCACTTTAACAGCTGCACTAGATGATCTGAACCTCTCCTTAATCCCATTTACGTTACCGTTCCGCAATCTTCTGCTAAACTCTCTGTCCCGTTCTGTGTTTTTGTTGTTTAGACTATACAGCTGACCCCCACTATTCGCGCGGGGGTGGGGGGGTAGTAACTGTGCTGGCTCAAGTATAGCAAAAATCCACATAAAAATTGATGCCCGCTGGAATGCATTGGCTAACTGTTTGTTATTATTATTCTTATTATTAATACTACTACTACTACTACTATTACTACTACTACTAATAATAAAAGGGTGGCACGGCGGACAACTGGTTAGCATGTCCGCCTCAAAGTGCGGTGGTGCAGGATTCAATTCCGGCTAAGGCCTGCCTGTGTGGAGTTTGTATGTTCTCCCCAGTGCCTACGTGGGTTTTCTCCCACATTCCAAAAACATGCATGGCAGGCTCTAAACACTCTAAATTGTAGTTAGGTGTGAATGTGAACACGAAAGTTTGTTTGTCTATGTGTGCCCTGCGATTGGCTGGCAACCGGTTCAGGGTGTACCCCGCCTCCTGCCCCAAGACATCTGGGATAGGCTCCAGCACGCCCACGACTCCTATGAGGATGTATGGATTAGAAATGTTCCTTTGATCAGATTATGATTTTTGTAATGTGAAGAGTTTTGTTTCCTGGTGTTTTTCTGAATGTTGGTTATTTTGTGGCTTTGTTGATTTAGTGTTCCACATGCTTGACGCCACCTTTTTCCGCCATCATCAAAATCTGACAAAATGAACTAACTGACCTAGAATTACAGAAAACAAGGAACTAAGAACAATTAAATTGATGAGACAACAAGGACGAGGCACTGCGCTGACGAGAACAAAAGCCTCAGAAGTAAGACAAGACGTGAACCCAAGAAAACAAGACACTACATGAAACGAACCCAAATAAAATACAGATCATGACACTCTCAACATGACAAACACGCAAACAAAAGACTGGCACAGAGCACATCATTTTTACAGTCAGTCAGGTGAGACGCTTCCCTGAAATACACAGATTGTCTAACTTCCTAAAGTTACACCCTTTCCAGTCTGTTGGCTCGCGTCAGCAAAAAGCTGAATCACTGTTCTTTGTAGCAACAAAAAGGTTGGCAGTGATGCAGTTTATCACCCCAACCTCTGAGCAGACTTGATAAGTGTCCCTGTAATGTCAAAGCCATCTAATTGGGCCGATGTCACTAAATATACGAGGTGACATTATTTCCACCACGATTTGGCCCACCAACACAAAGCAGTCGAGTGTTAGGTGTCATTGAAGAGACAGAAGAGTGATGTAATGAACAGAAATAAATGACACACGTTATGTAATGTGTTTTTGTTTTTCTTTGAAAGAGCAGTGGTGTTCTGTCTCAAGGAAAATACGCTTTAACCAAACTTTTAATACACCGTACAGTGTTGCCCTAACATATGAGTTTACTTTGTTCCATGACCATGCTCAGAGCATAACACATGCATATCTAAAGGCAATCTTCATTGACCAACACAAACATCATTTCAAAACTCCTAAATGACAAAACTACATTGTGTACTTTTTTTTTTTGGTTTGTTTTTAAGGGGTTGAATTTGTACCTATACACATGTATCTGTACTCCGACAGAGTTTGAATACTTTGTCTACTCTGCTGTCCCTTTTCAGTGGTGTCGCACACCTTTCGGTAAAATCATTCTTGACCGGCAACACACAGTGCCGCACTCCAAACACCCAATGAGAGGAAAATCAAAATAGATATTCATTGCCTTTTTTTTTTTCTAAATAACATACATTGACCTAGTTGAGGCTGTTGGTTAAAAGTGTTAGTTGGTGAAATATTAATGAGCATCGCTCCCAGTTCCTGCCTGCTCCTCACAGCCAACTGGCACCATGGCATCAAGCTAAACAGAGCAGGACGCCCCCCCCCCCCCCCCCCCCCCCCCCCCCCC
>CAAKHF010012740.1:41186-53686 GCA_901007745.1 Hippocampus kuda
AACACGGCCCCCCCCCCCCCCCCCCGCCCCGACCCCCCCCTCTCTCCTTGATTGACTCATCGATTGAAGATATTTTTAAAGGGAATCCCAGGGAGTGTACGCTCCCGCTACAAAGCAGCCCCTGCCTGCGTCGAGGGACGCAGAGGGCTTCGTGTATGCTTAAAGTGGGCAAAGACTTCAGAGTGGTGTTAGGCCACACCGGGCACTGGCATGGCCTGTCACGGCCTTCACACCAACATCGTCAAAGACTCTTAACGCATGCATGTGGACACCGCCAAACATCATCAAGTCCTTCACCCTGGACATGGTTGAAAGTCCCATTCATTCTGAAGATTACTCTTTTATTAAAGGCACTAGCTTAGTTTATTTCCGTCACGACTTTCATGTATTTTAGAAAAAGAAGCATCAAGGTACGAGTGGCCTAAATAAAACAATACGGCGGTGCCTTGCGATACGAGTTTGATTTGTTCAGTGACCATGCTCGCAACTCGAAACTCTCTTATCTCAATTATCTCATGCCCTTGTTGGCAGTCGTGCAGACACAAAGAAAAATAGTACTTCTTCTACTTCTACTGAAAAGGGATGTGTAAAATGGTGTTAATATTAGTAATTTTTCAGAAGGGGTGAAGAATATGTGACTTTGTGTACTTTAGATTATCTCTCTCCGTATGTTGCTTCACCTTTTGTGTTGAGATGTTCATTGATAAAAAGGTTTTTAAACCGTGATTATTAATGCTCAATTTTAGCAAGATCGTGGGATTTTCTTTAGGCAAATTTGTTTGGAATCTTGAAATAAACAATTTGTAATTCTCTTTGGTTCATTTTTTTAGTTTGACGGAAAACATCAACTGGGAGTGGGATGCAACAGCTTGAGGACGTCTTTTGTGGAATGGTTCACTATTTGCTATTTCACACTATGGCCGCTGCTTATTCAGCAGTGATTTGAATTGTTGTCACTGCCACCATGCAGCTCTCACATCTCAAAGTCGCGCTTGCCAATTCAAAGCAAAAAGATTACCCAAATGACGGCTTGTATTTCAAAAAAAACAAACTCATCACTCATCTCTCAAAGATGAGTCAATATGAAGCTGCTGAATTTAGTCTGGTGTCCCCAAGCCGGTAAACAGCCCGATAGCAGCGCTCAGACACAATAACCCGCAACAGGTGTGTTGTTCTCGTGCACTCTGTACATATCATACCCTTGTCTGCCGTGCCTACATCAACAGATTGTGTGACAACAGGGCATAAATAAATCATTGTTTTATGACGTGTCAAATCTATGTTAAATGTCGGCTGGGTTTGTACTTGGCACAAACACATTGTGCTGAGGGCCACGTCAGAGTTTGCGCTATGTAAGTTGTGAGGGTGACAGACACAGCAGAAATAGTACATTAAGTGCAGACGGTGACAGAATTGTTGATTTAAAAAAGGACTGGTTGGCACACCAGTTGGGTCTTAATTGGAGATACAGTAGTACCTTGACTTAAAAGTTTAATTCGTACCATGACTGAGTTTGTACCAAATCAGTGTGTCCAAATGAAAATCTGTTCATCAATTTCAACCCTCAAAAGCAACCTCATTTTTCGTCCCACGTTTTTTGCTAACGAAAAATAGCACTCTTGTATTAAAAACATTTGGGCCCGACTGATAAAGATTCTTTTGAGGCAGATTACAATTCAGATAAATTATTTATTTTAACAAATAAATAATGAATGAAATATCTTGAAATAATGTTTTAGTCCCTTAACGTTTATGACTACTGAGACATGCATTACAGCTAAAATTTGTGTGAGAGAAAAATCTTTTTTAAAAAAAAGCCAATATTTGCCTTGTGTTGTAATGTGTTGATATGTCAGAAAAATCTAAAATCTAAATAATAATAATAATAATAATAATAATAATCATGATTAAAATAAACAAGAACAATGAGAACATTTTAAAATCTGCAATAAATTGGCAGATTTTCACAGATTTCCGAAGAGCAAATAAATATTGGCTGATTAATCGATCAGGCCCTTTGAGCGTAATAAAACTAAATCCCAGAATGTAAAGAAATGAGCAGGTTTATGAGGCGTAAATACTCTATGTCGGGACAAACCAGCACTGACATTTCACAACTTTATATGAGGGGTTGAAGTACTGCAGTTGACTTTCATTAATCGACGATGTCGTTGATCATTTTTTTCAGATGTCAACTCGCACTTACCCTTTTCCCATATTTATCAAGTGGCAGCGCATCACTTCATAACTAAAATGTGGGCTCGCAACACAAAGCTCAAATTCAGCCAAGCGACAGTCCGGAACGGCAAAAAAGTCAAAGGTTTGGGCACTTGTAAGTCATGGGACCACTTTACTAAAATAAAACCGGAAATCATGATTCATGATGATGCATTTTACAATTAGCTGTGCTAAATGGAAAGTCTTACCTTGTCAACCCTGCAGTTGTTGAGGCCGACTGCGGTGAGGGCAGACAGCTTTGCCTCCATGCCCTGCTGGTGGTGTTGCAACTGTTCCCTCTGGATCTGCTCCCTCATTTTACGAGCCTCCTGGATGGCCTTCATCACCGTGTCCTGGTCCCCGAACAGCGCCGTAGAGTTGAGGCTTGACAGGATGTCTGTGCATGCAAACAAACGGAGTAACGTCAGTGGTGTCCAAAGACCTGTTGTCCTTTTTTTTTAGAGGCCCCTGGCATACAGTCTACTAAAATTCACAACTGACATGGCCTGTTTCCTGTGCCTGAATTTTGATCATCCCTCTCTAGATTGAGTGGCAAGGCAGATGATGAGAAGACATTTGAAATCATCCCTCACTTCCCTGTTCCCCACCAATCACAAATGACTAAAATAATATAACATTTCATTTCATAATCCCCTGATGACCAAAGATAATTCAGCTGCTGCTTTGTATCAAGGTCACCTTCGAGCAAATCTTTCCTCTTTTGGTTCTGAATGTGGAGATGTACATGTCCTTTTTTTTTTCATTTCAGGAATCATTCAGACAGACACAAGCATATGCGCATTTGATATATTAGAATTTACTCATTTCGTAAGGATCTGTTGAATCCTGCTTTTTTTTAATGTTGAGTTCCATAGTAAACCTCCGCATCAAGTTTGCCTAGTTTTGCGCAAACGCCTTCTCTATGAGTTCAGTGTTTTTATCAGTACTAGTAGTATCAGACCCTCCACAGCGTATTTTGTCAAGAACATTTCCACTTTCGAGGAATTTGCCATGGCATTCATTGAACTTTGCATTGGTGTAGTTCGATCAAGATAAAGCTTCTCAAACTGGCGCTGAACTAGAGTGACATAATTTGTTTATAGAACTGCTCCAATGTCAATTGACGAGCTCTCGGCAAGAGAATTCAAAGCATGTCAAATGCTGATGGCCTCACGTCTGCCCGAAAGACACCTGAACACCACACTCAGAGTCGTACTTCAGAACCTCCCAAAATAGAAGTTCCTTTTTTTTTTTTTTTATGGTCTTACCTAATGAGGAGCCACGGCCCAGGCCTCCTCCAAGCGGGCTGGGGATACCGCCCTTGTTAGCGAAACTGTTTGGGTTGCTTTTGCAGCCTGGGAACAAGTTCTGCGTCGGGGAAGTTGGCGACTTGACCATGTCCGTTGTCTTGGGCCGCGCTGAAAGGTTGAGCGGCTGTGTTCCTTCCTCCTACAGTAGCAGAGATACGAATGAGCATGAGAGAGGACACGTGAACGCCCCCCTTCCCCCTGCCCCCCTCCCCCGTCCTCTAATTTGGACGTTTTTTCCTTGTTCTCAAGCGAGCACAGCATTGTACTGTAAAGCGATTCCTTCTTTTTCCTGTCCTCCTCATTCTCCCTTTTGCCGAGCGGTACCACTGTGATCTTCCTCACAGTTGCTCAGAGCCTTTGTTCACACTAATTAAAGCAGATTCTATCTGTCTGTACATCTTCATCTGTTCTCCCTCCTCTCTGGCTGTGCACTGTGGTTGCAAGAATAAATAATGACCGGATCACGCCGCTGCCAGTGATCAAAAACAGCTGTTCCATTCATTACGTTGACTCGCATTAGCTACTTAATTAGCTTGTTTTCTCATTAGTGCTTCTCTTCTTTGATATGTTCAACCCTATAGAATTTGATTCGGGAAATGTCTAAAATCATGTCGTTCTGAAGTCGGAGGAAGAGTTTTGGTGACGTACATGCTTGAACTGAGTTTGCCAGGAAATCATCAGCAACGCGTCCATCTTACACAAACCTGTATGTTCGCTGTCATTTTACAGCTCACTGACGACATAAAATCAAAAGAGTATTGTGTATCATACTGTGTTAGAGTGAAAAGTCGAGCCTTCAAAAGATACAAAACTAAGAAAAGGATTTCTAGAATGTACAGTGAAAAAAAATAAAATAAATACAAATTACCGGTCGTCAAGTGCAGTCGAGTTGCAATAAATACCGTATGATACTGAACATGTGCAGGTCACGATCTACAGTAAACGGCAGCGTGCATCACCAAGCAATATTTGAGCGTATATGAAGATGTGCTGCTGTTGGCAGCCTTATTTAAAGCTCAAGTGCCTTTTTGCCCAAACATATGGCTCAAACATAGGCTGCCCCAAGGCCTTCTTATTTCAGTGCCAATAACAGTTTGTCATGCAGTGAAGCTGAAAGCGCACAAACAAAACTAAAGGCAATCTTTTTCCACTGTGGCTTCAGATGGAGGGTTGCCACTAAATATCCGATTTCCACTGATACTATTAACCATAATTGTTCGGCCTGCAGTTCTTTGTTTTATTTCGTTCTACGATAAGTGGAGCGTGTATGATGTTACGTTTACGATGCGTCATACGTGAGCAAAAGTCAGTTGCTATGTGTACTTGAGCCAAACATCGAGCGCTGTCCTGCTTTTCCGAGACATGATTTATGGTCTTTCTCCATTGTGATATTCATTTGAGCCACTCCAAGTGGCCGTGTGTTTCTGATTAGTGCGGTGAGTGGGGATGATGTACTGAATATGGCCTTTCCTATCCACGGAGGTCTCCACGGTGGAACCATGCCATACAGCAGCAGAAAATACAGCCGGACAGCCATTAGTTGTTCGCTCTTTTTTCCAGAAGGTTGTAAACGTAGTGTGGCATCTTACGTACCGCAAAGTGTTTAGTGGGTGGAGTTAAACAGAAACGAAGGGCTTATTAAAGCCCCGCAGATTGATGAGCTGTTGGAGGCCACTGCAACACTGCAGCATTGTAATAACAGCTCAGTTACTAACTTATTAGTACAACAAGTTGGGTCAAGTACTACTCAAGGCCTGGGCTGAAAGCGTTGTGGGTTGTACCTTGACTTGAGTGATTGGACTGGAAGAACTCTTGTCATTCTTCAGAGAGGAGGGAGAAATGGGCCCACTGGCATTGAGGGGCTGCGGGAGTGGAGGCATCTTGGCTCCAGGAGAGACCTGCATGCTGGCAAGTTGGGCGGCGTACAGTTGCTGCAGGGGAGGCGGAGAAAGCCACAAGATGTTAACATCCAGATACAGCCAACATTCAAAGTTTTATATTCTGTCTTTTCCTCTCCCGAGCTTCTGTGTCTGCCTTCATCTCTCTCTCTCTCTCTTCAACATCTTTCCTCTCTTTCCATGAGGTTGGCAGCGAACCTCCATCAAAGGTCTTAACTGTGTTTCAAAGGCGGAATCCAGAGAGAGACAGCAGTCTTGAAAACCACACAGTGATGGCTCGCGTTCAGAATACTTGGAGCCCCTATTTTCCACTTATCACACAGAAAAGTTTGTAGTGTGATGCAAGTGTGCTAGTAAAGAGGCTCTCCTTGCTCTAAATAAATAAACAAACAAACAAACAAACAAACAAACAAACAAATAAATAAATAAATAAATAAATATATATATATATATATATATATATATATATATATATATATATATATATATATATATATATATATATATATATATATATATATAAACACACACACACACACACACACACACACGCACAGCCTCCAATTTATGTTCCTAGCTGATATTTAACTCCTCGCAACCATGTGAGACAGTCCCATGAAACAATACTAGAAACCCAAAGGCTCTGTGGAATAGCCATCGTAGATTAAGTTAAACACGAGCATTATGAAGGCTTAGAAACCTGCATGAAAAACATTGATGTTGTTTTCCTTGGCGTTCACTCAGTTATACATCCTGGTTTTAGTGACATTACCACACAAGAGGGTGATTCAAGTGACCGGCCAAAGACTTAACAACTCTTCAGCCTATTTGGGAGTCTCAAGTATCATTTTATATTGCCACCACCGGCTTAGACTGTTGGGTGGTTAAATATTTTGAGGGATAATGAGTTTAATATCTTAACATTAGGTTGCGTCGTTATGTATTTTTTGATACAATATTTTGTTTGTACTTGTGTTTTGAACCAGAGATAAATAGCTGAGAAGTCCGTCCAAGTTTGATCCATTAAGTGTTGAAGTTAGCCTTTATGTGCTGCGATAAATTGTGAAAGGTCTGGAAAATCGAACTCATAAGAAACAGTGTCTCTTGATGTAGCCTTCCACTTTACTCCTTCAGACATAATGCACCCTTTAACTCCTATCCTGTCCGCAATCCTGAGACAAGGTAAGTCTTATGTTTTGTTAGTCCAATGGCGCAATCTGGGGAGAATCCAATTTCTCTTCCTCTGCCCAATCAGCAACCGACGTGTCATTTCCTGATCCCCCTGGCCATGTACAGACTGCATTTGTGTGAATGCAAAAAAACCAAAAAAAAAAAAAAAAAACCCGCAACGAACAAAGTAATCTGATCTCACGAGCAAAAGCGATAGAGACCAAAGCTGGACTCAGTGCTGTATGTCCATGTACGTATTGTATCCACAGATACTGTATTAAAGCACGTCTGCTCCTGTAAGAACTGTTATCTGTGGTACATGGCCGTCAGTACAAATGCTCAATTCTTCTGCAGTCGGAAATGACAAAGTGAATATGTTCCCTAAATGATAGCAGTGACCCACTCTCTCCCTTTACAATCAGCGTTATGGCTTACTTTACTCTGCTTCTTCTGTGTGGGCTAGTCTTAGTTAAGGTCGGTGGTAACGGTGTTCCATTAATAGATGGCTGCTCTCAACGATGGGGTGACCGTTCAGTCTCTTGAGGGTAAATAAGACACAAGAGTGAAGTCTGTTGGACAGATGTTTGCGATCAGATCCGTGCACAGGCCTGCCCCTGACCTTGAGTGGGAAGCACGTTATTGTCCCGGAAAAAGAGCGTAATTAGACGTTGCCATAAATTAGATGCTGTAGGGATGAACGTCGTCAGTTCTGATTAGCGGGTCAGTGCCACAGGGTGATAAGCAGTTCTTACCCTCTTAACCAGGAACAGTCCACCACCCAAGAACTAGAGAACAAAAAATAGAGCACGGTGTGTTGACCTAGCATTCACTGCTAAAATACATCAATGTTACATTGTGGAGGTTTTGTTCGCATTAGCTTTTGATGAATGACTGTTATTAATGAGGGCCAGTAAGGACGTCGCGGATTTTACCAATGTTAGGGCCAATGCGATACTGACGGCTGGGAAGTGGTGCCTTCTTGCCAAGGCTATTCTCCCGAAGCAAAAGACATCTGCCCAATGTACACCCCCCACCCCTTAGCCCTATTTGCAATTAATAGCTCTTTCTTCATGTGGCCATGTCGAGTTGTAGCTAAAAATAAATAAATAAAATCAATCATGTTAGTGAGGGTGATGCTGCATCAGATGAGCAGCTCACTCGGGCTAGCTGAGGACACGGTGAAAAGTGGAGTGTATCTCTGAACCTTGCAGTTGTATTTACTTTATTCCATTGGAAAATATATAATAAGCATTTAGTAAATTGCCATTATGTCTCATAACACGCTTTGTATTTTATGGAGGGCAAAGTTGAAGACTGCAGCTCAGCTATTAAAAGAGGGGCGATTGTGAGGGTTTGTTTACAGTCTTTTTCAGTGCTTAGTCTTGTCAGCTGTTTTAGAAATTTCCAGCGTTTCTCATAAGTAAAGTCAGGAACTAAATCCAAGGTCCTCCTTCCGATCGTCCTACTCCCTCTCCGCATCGAGCGGAACCAATGCCAAGCGAGTCTGGATTTAAAGTGAGTGTGGCATGCACAAGGTCAGCCTGTTAGCCTCTGCTAATTAAAAACAAGCCCTCGGGTTGCAGCAGAGGTTAAATAGGATGTGCACTTTTCGTTGCTGCCTCCGACATGAAACTAAAATTACACACTTTGCTGATGATGTCGGACAAAAGTAATGCTCCATAGATGCGGGTAATTAAAATATGAAATCGGATCTATTTGGTCGAATATCAAAATGATGAACGGCTCATTTCATACAAAGTTATATTCCCCCGTGTAGACATACAGTACGCCATGAAAAAGAGAAAGAACTTTCTGTGGAAAAACAGATGAGCCAGTTGTTTTGCTTCAAGAAAGGCAGTGTCTCAGTATGGCAATAACGTGTGTTGGAAAACACAGTGGCAGATATTTGTCAGACTTGTCGCTGCCAGCGATGATGCGACGTTTCACATTGACTTTGTACTACTGCGTTCCGTTACACCGTGAAAGTAAAACACAAACGCATTACCTGGAAGCCATAACAGTTGCTCATACCGATTAACTTCCATGGCATTTGATAGGCCGTGAGCATTATCCAGCGCTCGCAATTATACACTACCTCCTTGTGTGTTTGTGTGTGTGTGAATGTCTCATTCTCATTCACCTCTGCCTGGCCTGGACGTTGAGCACTGGGCTGGATATGAGGGCATTAACTGTGCTTCAGTGCACCTCACCATTTAAAAGGCAGAACAGCGCCAGCTCAGTTTGCCACAAGGCTTGTACAGGCTCATTGCCCAGGGCAAGCAGGCAGGCTGACCCGGGCTAGGCCCAGATGTCAAGAGAGGAAGAAGCGTCCTGGTGCACTGTGCCGATGCTTTCCAGTATGGCTCAACATCTGTCTCATCTGCTGGCGCCCAACCTGCTTGTCTCCAACCCCCTTATCTTGCTTGCGTTCACCATTTCTAGCTCTTCTTCCATCTACACCAGTGGTCCCCAACATTTTTTGGCCCGCGGACCGGTTTAATTTCAAACAATATTTTCAGGGATTGGCCTTGAAGGTGTGGCAGATAAATACACCAAAATAAAATAATATTTTCCAAACATAATAATAAACATGAATCATGACAAAAGGAACTTCCTATCTGGCCGCAACACTCTCTGGTCGCGATGGAAACGTTTAAACCTGCCTTCAAAATAAGATACAAAGTGCTGTCTAGTTTGACAGTAAACTTCAACTGGGAGTGGCAATAAACAGCAAGTTTGTGCTTGCAAGCCAAAGCACAGTATCAGCCGAACGACGTCTCGTATCTCAAGAAAGCCGTAAGTTGGTGTCACTCATATCGCAAAGCACCACTGTCAGTCTTTCTCATTCCATTTCTCTTCCAGTCGGAACGCGACCGCAACTCCTCTCTTGAAGTGGGGCGTATGCCGGGCTCTCTGGGGGTCGCGGCCCCAGAGCCACCCGTCCCATTCTGTGCCGCTCACAGCATTATCCGCTCTGTCTGTCCATCTGTCCCTCTGTTCGCCGCAGCCTCCATCCAGCTGCTTACCTAGCCACCTTATTAGCCAGCCTTCCATACGCGGCTAGCATTGCTGCACTGCTCAGGGTTACCTTCAAAGACTGGCCTCCTCTGCTCATAAACAGGGAAACAGCTGCTTGCTACAGTATGTCGCTTCTCAGTGCCCTGCCCTCTTCTCTCCCCATTTCTCTTTCAAAGTCAAAAGTGCCTCACTTGTTAATGATGGAATCTGTTTCTTCACATCTGCACTACACAGGCATTTACATCCAAACAAAAGAGCATGTGCATTTTTTTGTTCTTCACTCCCACTTTCTTCCTGTTTGTCCCCAGACCGTGGTACACTGTTGCTTATCACACGAGTCATCGAAAGCAATGAGACCTCCTTCAGATGTACTGTATCTGTCTGTCGGGGATCAGGTCTGCTTGTGGCCGAGCATGTGGGCTGCTTTTCATCTCTTACATTTGGAGTTCATGTGTAAGGCCGATGCTAGTTTACCAGCAGCCTGTTTGCAACACAAAAGCAACATTGCTGTGCAGAACAGAGACACAATAAGGCAATTTGTGTCTGGAAGCAGCTGACTGATAAATAGATACGTTTTTATTGTGTGACATATCAACTTTTTGATATCATGGTCACATATTAATTGGTTTGAGCTAGGGCTTAATGATGTAATTGTGACATTTTTTTTTCTACAATGTTAGAATTGAGGTTTAATAAAGGATGAGTTTCCCTTCCCATGTATTTTCGAACAAACATAATCAATAAATCAATCTCCATTAAAATGAATATCAGATTCATTATACATAAATTATTATGTCTTAGGTTAGGCTTATGCTACAATAAAGGCTAATGAAGGGTAATGAACCATGAATTAATATAAAAGGAACGTGTGGGTTTTTTTTTTCTACTTGAATTAGAGTTGTTAACACTTTCACTTGCAATCTTTTACGCATTCACTACAACAACTTCACAAATTCAACTAAACGGGCGTAGCAAAAACATAAGTCAGTCAGTCACAAATCAGGTTACAATGATGCAAACAATTCTGTGGCTTTATAGATTCAACTTTTCATGTTTCATGTAACAATGATAGGAAAACGGGGTATCTAGACACAATATCGATAAATAATATATGCATACAGAGTGAAAATAAGCCTACTAACAGACTAAATTGAAGCTTTTTTTTCCCCAAATTGGCATCTTTGAGATTTGAAAATTGCCTTCGACTACAGTGTGACGTTGATTCAAATTTGATGAATCATTCAGCCCCAGAACCATTTGCACCACTGCTGCACTAGACTTAAAGCCTATTAAAAAAACATATTGTTGGGATACTGTACTTTTATTCAAATGGAAAAACGGACAATTGTTGAGGTCTAGGATCGCTGCTCGGTGTAAGTAGGTACTCAAACTAAAAAAAAAATGCAATTGTGATGTCCCTATTCCCTAATAATTATGGAGATCATTTCATAGTTCAAAGTGGAAGAGAACTGCATTGATTTATTATAGCCTTTGTATTCCCATGCCCTGTGTAAGACACATCTTAATTAATGTCCCAAATAGATATGTCTTTTGTAGAATTAGGAAAATTCTCTTCTTGTTTCTTTACTCAGCTGAATATAGTGGATGTCGGGACACATTGTAGCGCAATGGAAGCACAATTTCCTCCGTTAGGTGAAAGGTGTCACTTGCAATCAGGCAAGGACAGGCGGAGATGCAGCCATTGTTTGCTGCTGATCCCGGCCTCATCGCCGCACTGTGTGGGCACTAATGAAGAGGGGCACGTCGCGCTGGGATAGTTTACCCGCCCTCTCTCCTGTGAGTTGAGGACGCGAGCCAATCTGTCAGGAACACATTGAGTGAAATTGCCCTGTGGTACAGCCGTGTGTGCTGACAAGCCACTTGCAGACTGCCAGCCAGCCCCAGTGACGCTACCTCCCTGTATTGACAAGCAAATTACAGTCCGCGGCAGTCAAACACATCCGGCGACATTCATTTACATCCATCAGGTCCGAGGCTTTGTTACCTCGTTGAGTTTTCTTCTTCGCGAGGGCTGGATTCCACAATGTTATGACAGAGGAGAATGGGAAGGACTTGCATGTGCAACATTATGAGTGACAGAGCACCCTGCCTCCCTAACTGGATCACATTTCCTCGGCAGCATTGTGGGAATTAATTCTTCCAATAAGATTGTTGCTGTTGTTGTTGTCTTTTTTTTAAATGGTTCATATATTGAATAATCTAACCGGAGTAAATTGATGGAATGACATGAATGTTTGATGAGGGGTGGTGGAATCTTCAGCAACAAATTGTAAATGAGGAAGATTTTTACTTTGGGATGTTATAATTTACAGCCGAGTGCATTTTTTTTTTTCCAATAAAAAGCACTCGCAATTAGACCAGTATTGCTGTAAGCAAAGAGACTTTCAAAACACAACCAAACTGAATCACCAAATAGGGAATTATTTCACTTTCCTATCCAGTGGTGGCTTGAGATGTGACTTTAATTTGTGCCGCGACCATCTATTAAATTGTACTTTATAAAGACGTGTATGTGACAGTAAGCCGTAATGTTAGTCATTTTTTATAGAAGATAAAGAATATGTGCCGTCATTATTGGAATATTGTTAATCTACATATGACGCTGCACCAAATGTCTTCAAACATCTGATCGTTAGGATTCCATAAGTTTGTCTCTGATTATACGTTAGTTTTTAGTGAGCAGGCCTGAAGGCTAACTTATGGGGTTATTTGAAGACATGTGTAATTCTTTTTGTTCTGTGTTTTTTTTTACCATAAACTTCGATTGGAAGAGGCAATAAACAGCGAGAAGCCTGTCACCAAACAGCACTCATATCTGAAACTTTAAATCTTGAGTCAAAACAGACATTGCCCGAACGATGGCTTG
>CAAKHF010012741.1:0-30759 GCA_901007745.1 Hippocampus kuda
GATCAGTGGTAGAGTGCAATACTATGACAGTTTGTACAGTTGGTGCAGAAAATCATTGAACCATTTTAGAGTGACCAGTAGCAATATTTGTTGTACAAAAAGAGTGACTACGTCAGTGACTGTTTAGGGAGTTAATGGCTAGAGGGAAGAAGCTGTTTAAGTGTCTGCTGGATTTGGTGCGCATGGATCTGTAGCGCCTGCCTGAGGGGAGTAGCTGGAAAAGGTGATGGGCGGGGTGTGGGGGATCCAGGAGGATTTTCCGTGCCCTTGTCTTGATTCTTGCAGTGTGCAAGTCCTCAAGAGTGGGTAGGGCGGTGCCAATGATTTTTTCCGCCGTCCTAACTGTCCGTTGAAGTCGGATTTTGTCCTTTTTTGTGGCGGCCCCAAACCAAACCGTGATGGAAGAACACAGGATTGATTCGATGACTGCCGTGTAGAACTGACGTAGGACCTCCTGTGGCAGGCCATGCTTCTTCAGCAGCCTCAGGAAGTACATTCTCTGCTGGGCCCTTTTCAGGATGGATATGGTGTTGACTTCCCACTTCATGTCCTGGGAGACTGTGATTCCCAGGAACTTGAAGGTCTCGACGGTTGTCACGGGGCAGTTGGATAGTGTGAGGGGCAACTGTGGTGGAGGATGTTTCCTGAAGTCCACGATCATCTCTACAGTCTTGAGCGTGTTCAGCCCGAGGTTGTGTCGGCTGCACCAGAGCTCCAGCTGCTCCACTTGTTGTCGGTACGCAGACTCGTCGCCGTCTTTGATGAGACCGATGACCGTGGTGTCGTCTGCGAACTTTATGAGTTTGACAGCTGGACTTGTTGAGGTGCAATCGTTCGTGTAGAGAGAGAAGAGCAGTGGAGAGAGGACACATCCCTGTGGGGCTCATACATCCATAACATCACTGGTAAACAGCAATTTTTAATCAGAGATGGCGTTATGTGTTCATAAATGTATTGCACATGCTGATTTCGAACTTGTCTTTCCTTTTTTTTCCAACACACCAAGTTTGACTGAGAAAAGTTTATGCAATATCGAACTAAACATCCATTGTAATTTACATCTATATGACAAAAAAAAAATCCCACCTGTTGCTGGACCTAACCCTTAAATCATAAATATCACTCACTATATTACATACCAGTATTTTATAGTTATTGTTCATATGAAAGGCTTCTGTGCTAGAGAAAAAAATTAGGGCAGTTTTGGAATCAGCCCCAAAAAATTATCTAGAAAAGTTTACTTGCATCGCTGATCAAAAGATGTATTGTACTAAAAAAAAATGTCTGACAGTGATGTGACAGTCTCACCACAGCATTTGTAAAAGCAGATTGTTTTGGACAGCTGTACAACTTAGTGACACTGCCAATTGGAGCAAATAAAGACTAATTCTATTCTGAAGTGTGTGCCGTGAATTTGTGCAAGCCTGCGTCACAGGACCAGTTGGTCACAGTGG
Source organism: Hippocampus kuda (assembly GCA_901007745.1). Lineage (NCBI taxonomy): Eukaryota > Metazoa > Chordata > Actinopteri > Syngnathiformes > Syngnathidae > Hippocampus > Hippocampus kuda. The sequence goes on from CAAKHF010012741.1 coordinate 1,455, forward strand.
AAAGCAATGTCTCTTTCCCTTGCTGTGTTTTGAACTTCGCAAATTCATTCACACTCATGGCATTATTGTTGCACATGTGCTGTGAGCACACTCAGAATGCGCTGAACCTCCCACGCCATCCGAGTGCGAATGTTGATGACAACTGGTCAGTGGAAGATTGAACACATTGCTGTGAAACGGCACAAACCTGTTACATCACCATGAGCATGAGTGTTCTGCGTGGGTATGAAGAGCGGGATTAAAAAAGTTGGACATGAGCTCATACCTATAAATAGACATGCAGTGAACCCCCCCCCCCCCGGCCTTTTACGTTCGATCTGTTTCATAATCGCAAATTCTGCATGACTCACTGAGACAGGGCCAAACACAAACTCGGATGAAGAAAAGTAGACGCTAGGTGCCTCAAAAAATACATCTAGTAACAGCCAATGCGTGGAAATGGAAGTTATTGAAAACACAACGTCACACCAAATCGATGCATTTCCACATTACCGATGGGGGTCGGGGAACATCGTCGTTCCACCTGGATGTTCTCAAGCATGCTGTCAGTCTGCGCTGACAGCGGTGATGGTCTACTCTGCACTTTCCCTGCAGCAGACTGACACACTGGCCTGTCGAAGTGACTGCGGCAGGCTGAGACAGCCTGTAGTCACTTCCTGTTAGTGTGACAAGACACAGATGACCCATATTGGCCCCTTGCGACACCCCAGCCTCTTTGCACACTAAGTTGTGGAGCCTTAATGTCTTTTTTTGACACACTTGATATTGTAGTTTCCTCAAGGAAGGACCATGACGTTGATAATTAAGGTTTGCGGGGATGTTATTGATGTTTTTATGTCACTAAATGTGAATCAAACAGACTTGAAATTGTCACATGAGTGAAGAGGAGAATCTGCTGACTTTTGAATATGACCTAGTCAGGCCAGGAACCTCACAGCACAGGGTGAGCTCTCAAGTCAAGTCAGCACCACAAATGACGCTCAGGAGGGTCCAGACTATGGAAATCTTCAATTGCTTGACTACCAAATTGTATATGCTCCCATTGTGTCATCAAGATTCCCGATCAGCATTTCTGGGTGTGATGATTTATGGCTTTTTTTTTTAACTTGCTTTTGTTGATGCCGCATCGAACTGTGTTAACTGACCATCTTTTCTGAAGTGTCCCTGAGCCCAAGTAAGTATCTATTCCAAATGATGAATGATGCCGTTTTTTTTCATGCTGTTCCTCCTGAGGGATCAAAAGTCACAAATATTTCATGTTGGTTTTCATCTTTACATGCAGAGATCTCTCCAGATTGTCAGATTGCCAGATTATCATCTTTTGATGATATTGTGGACCATGGATGATAATGTTCGGAAATGAGGAATATTGTCCTTCAACTGTTTGACTATCTTCTCACGCAGAGAGAGTTGCCCTCTCCTTGCTTGTGATCAACTGAGCCTTTCGGAAGCAATCGCAACACTTGTTTCCAATTATCTATTTCACCTGCGCAACGTTTGAAACAGGTGTTTTGAGTGGGTATTGCTTGGAGTCTGTTGAGCATTTCTCAACGTACCCAGTCTTTTGTTTCCCCAGTCCCCACTTATTTTTGGAACATGTTGCAGGCATCAGATTCAAAATGAGATACCACTATTGCCAAAAATGTTCGCCAAAAAGTGTGATAAATCTGTTTGCATATTAAATAGCTTGTGTTTGAGGCTGAAAAAAAAAGGGAAATCATTGTATTCTGTTTGAATTTACGTTTTACACAATGTCCCAGATTCATTGGAATTGAGCGTTGCGTAACAGCTTCAACTCGTCTTCATCTGGGAAGTTTTTCCACAAAATTTGAGATGTGCTTCAGAAAATCTTTGACCATTCATCTACACTCACATTTGTGAGGCCACCCAATTCCATGTTCGAAACTTCGTGCTAGATTGGAAACTGTAAAGGGTGCAATGAGGTCATATCTGGCAAACCCGATGGATTCAGAATGAGATGTCACAAAGCAGGTAAGAGAATACGCTTAGCAAGATGTTTTATGTACTGAATTGACCTTGATGATTTTGGATTTTTTTTTTCATTGTTTGGGGGTGGCCCGTTGGCCAACTGGTTAGCACATCGGCCTCACAGTGCAGAGGTGCAGGGTTCAATTCCGGCTTCGGCCCTCCTGTGTAGAATTTGCGTGCCCCCCCCCCTGCCTGTGTGGGTTTCCTCAGTGCACTCCTGTTTCCTCGCTCATTCCAAAAACATGCAGGACAGGTTAATGGAACACTCAAAATAGTCCTTAGGTGTGATTGTGAGCACAAATGGTTGTCTGTCTATGTGTGCTCTGTGATTGACTGGCGACCAGTTCAGGGTGTATCGCGCCTACTACCTAAAGACAGCTGGGATGGGATCCAGCATGCCTGCGACCCTTGTGAGCATAAACGGGTTAAAAAAAAATGGATGGATGGATTGTTTTGGTTTTATCAACACAGATTTGCAAAAAGTGTGGCTGCAGAAGACCAACCAGAAATACCGTACGTTCAGACCTTTGACCATCTCATCCATCCATCTTGGGACAGTTATCACTAAAAATGTATGAATGTTCTTCCTTCCGCGATGAGAAATGTAACATGAAAGCGTGAGGAAATTTATTTTGGAAAAGAGAAGTCAAGTCCCACTCGGTCATTTTATTTCTCAGATGATCCTGCTGAACATATCTGAATGCTGCATCTCCAAAACATTTTTTTTTTTCAAATGATAAACGAGGAAGCACGGCTCTTGTGAGCGCAAAACAACAGACGGCATCAGTGTGACTCACTTGCCATGCATCGATGAGAAAATCTCCCACAATAGTAGGTCAAAATATTTTGTTATATAAGCACTCTTGATATTCCGCTCATTGCTTATGGAAATGCGCGCTGTGAGAAGGCGATCTTTGTCAAACTCATGGCAGATGAACACTCATGGCGGAAACTGAAACAGTGGTCAGGGTCACCGACGGTCAGACCTTTTCCTCCTGTCTCGTCCCACTGCTGCTCAGCTGCTGCTGTCATCCATATTTGCAGCCTCAGTGGACAATTTCCTCCGCTGTGGGCTCACAACATCGCATAGATCAAGTGAATTAATTCTGCTTTTGTGGCAGCACGCTGGAGATCTAGGTCATGCAGTCGTGGCTCTGCTTTTTTTTTCTTCCTCTTGTCAACATCCTCCCATCTCCCTCTGTGATCTGACCTTGACTTTCACAGCTTTTTGCGTGTGTGCTTGCTCTAGTTACTTTGTGTGTGTGTGGTCATGTGTGTGTGTGTGTGTGTGTGTGTGTGTATGTCTGTATGTGTGTATGCGCGTGCGCAAACGCGTGAGGATAACATTGGGGACAGCAAAGGTATGACGGGATGTGAAATGCAGCGAGCCGCTTCCTATATGTGGGACTGGCCTGCAGCTACCTGTGTCTATGCCAGAAGCAGAGTGGATGGAGAGCACAGGAGTGGATGTGGGAGGGTGAGCGGCGTGAAACAAGCAGAAGAAGAGGAGAGGAGAGGAGGAGGGGGAGCAGCGAGGGGACTGTGACGCACGCCGGTGCCCTGTGCTCGCCGCTGATTGGCCGCGGCGAGTGCCGCTCACAAGAGCTGGGAGCCAGGCGCCGCTTGGAGAGCAGATTATGAAGCGGCGCTCCAGCAGCGGCAGTCTCCTCTCATTGTCTCAATGGCTGCGCACGCATTCCTCCTGTGCTCCATCGCCTTGCTGTCTGCTTTCAGCCGGACTGCTCTGACTCTGTCCGAGGAAGAGCTGCAGCCAGGACTCACTTACGATGAAGTGCCTGAGATCTTGGACAGAAGGTAAAGCAAACCTCCTCTCCATCGCTATGAGCCCAAGAGGCGTGTGTGTGTGTGTGTGTGTGTATGTGTGTGTGTGTGTGTGTGTGTGTGTGTGTGTGTGTGTGTGTGTGTGTGTGTGTGTGTGTGTGTGTGTGTGTGTGTGCAAGGTTCATTCTTTCCTTTATATTCCTCCCCATTGTCGTCTTGCCTCTCCATCTCACCTTGGCGGCCTCCTGAATGCTGAAGGCTGCCTGTGTTTCAAGAGGGCTGCACCGCACGCCATTGTTTGCCTCGGTGTTGGGGACTGCATCAGACGCCACTCATCGATCACAGATGAGGCTGTTGTCTCTGTAGAGTAGTGTCGGTCCGAAACGAGGGCGCTAAATAACGCCGCCGGCTGCGAGCGTGCAAGGGGTTGGCGAGGACATAAAAAAGGGAGGAGAGTGGGACATGGAGAGAAGGTAAACAAGCATGGGACAGGGAGGAGAGGATGCATCAGGGGTGGTCTGCTGGAGTCAATTTACCGATGCAGTCATTGAGAGAGAGTGGGAGGGAGGAGGAGGGGGTGACGGAGGGAGATTGGGGAAGGGAAACATAGCCAGACATGTCTGCGTGTTGCAGTCCTGCGGGTCACATTCGGATCAAACATTCAGGGGCCAACACAACTGTCACTCACAACAGTGTTACGAGCGAGGGCGACACGGAGCCGGCACCGATGGGCCTCGCTTGCTCTCAGTCACCACACACACGACCAGCGGTGTTGAACCCAAGCGATGTTCGGCTTTGGAAACCAAGCCATCCTCTGCGTGATGGCCGACGACAATTAAGTAGCGCAAATGCTTCAAGTGAATGCATTTTTGCGGGATGAACAATTGACACGATTACATTTAACAAAAGACATCTTTAAAGGGACAGATACATCATAAATAAAGGGGCACAAGAGGTCAGGACCTGCAGTGGCTGAACTGTAGACATTTGCGCTTTGGAACTGGAGGGTCACGGTCTGAGTCTCCCTGTGGACCAAAAAAACGCAAGTCGTCGGAGAGGCAGGCTACACGTTGCCTTTGGTAGTGTAGCGCTTCAAATTGCTGACTGTCATATTGCCAGTGTGGGATGAATTCCCAGCTGATGCTTTATCCACAATCACAATGCCGCTAACTTGCGATCACTGTAAAATATGCAACTTGCATTTTTTTTTTGAGGGGCGGGGCTAAAACAAGAATTTAAGTTGGAACCACTTTAAAATATAAAGTACTGTATTGACATTTATGGCAACAATCTTAGCACAACAAAGCAAGCAAGCTGTTTGCTCCAAAACATTCATTCATTCATTTTCCGAACTGCTTAATCCTCACTAGGGTCGCGGGGGGCGCTGGAGCCTATCCCAGCTGTCTTCGGGCAGTAGGCGGGGGACACCCTGAACTGGTTGCCAGCCAATCGCAGTGCTCCAAAACAATTTGCTGCATTGTTTGTGTTTCTATCTTTAAGTTCAGGAACAATACATGGGACAATTATTGCTGTCCACTTTTTTTTTTCTTAGGAGTGAAGTGCCGGAAAGCCAGATTTCAAAACTGCGAAACTTAAAATATCTTGTTGACTTGCCCAACTGAAAATGTTGTCATCAAGTTTGTGGCCTTGAAATTCCGAGCTCATCAGTTTGCGTTTTTTCCCCAGTCATACGGCTCATAAGGGAACAAGTGCCCCAGAAAATGAAATCATGGATGGATGGTCTTAACTTACAAATGTAGAAATTAGATTTTGTTCATTTATTTTCCACTTTGGGATTCACAATAATAACATAGTAATAATGATAATTTACATACATTGACGTTGATTTACGCTCTTTTTCACAGTCCTACAAGAGAAGCGCAGTTTAGAAATGATTCGTTTCATGGCATTGCTCTCATTTTTAACTTTCACAGCCATCTGCTATGATGGCAGAGGGCTGCATTACTTCATCTGAAGTTGAATGTAAAGTTTGATCCCATTTGCCCAGAATCAAACTTTGTCCATAACCTTAGTAATGTGACGGCTCGTTGCCTCAGGTTCCCAAGTCACGGTAATGTTTTCAGCTGCGACACACTCACAACATGTTATGTAAGAGCAGCTTGTAATGCCTCGTTTTTTTTCTGAAAACTTTCAAATAGCATCCCGCTGGCTGAAAGAGAAGTGCGCTTCAGAAGGGATTGGTACGAGTTTTCAATATTTTCAAACATGCAGACTGTAAAATGTCTCTTTAATGAACTAACCAATATATTGATCAATAACAGTGTATTTGCATGTTCATGGTGTAGTTAAACAATCTGCACATTGGATTTACAAGCTTATATGATTGTATATTAATAGTATAATGAAGCCAGTTGGAGCTTTAATGCCCTTTATTTAAAATGTGCTTCCCTTATTTTCTGAACACTAATTCAATACTAATATTTTTCTCGACAAAATGTGGTGACTACTAATAATGTTGGGTCCATTGTATTTCTGAGACATTTTGAAATGTCCCCATTTCTTGAATGACAAGCCAATTATATTGCAGCAATCCCGCAGAGGAAACTGAACACCCAAAAGACTTTGTGTGACATATGACCTGCAAATGCAGACTTCCTCTTGCGTTCCCTTTTTTCTAAGGGGGGGCAACAAATTGACTCTTTGTCAAGATTAAGGGTCCTATTTTCATGCCTCGTGCAAGTCTAGCGCAAACTGCAGTCTCTGGGTGGAATTTTCTTTATTTGGGGATTTCTCATAGACTAAGAACTGGGCGTATGCGCCGTTGTGGGACTGAACACAGCTGACTTTCCGGCCAATCAAAGCACCTCCTTTCATTCCCTTTAAATTCAACACAGATGAGCATGCATGTGGTCAACATGGCGGAATATTCACGCACAAAATCGGCTCACATATATTTAAAAGTAACTAGAAGAATATCACCACTTGGTGATAACCTAAAGTTGGTCTGCAAAGCGGTCACTTGGAGACTGCCATCAATCCTCAAGTGGGTGTCTGTGTATGACAACCAACCAAACACACACACACACACACACACACACACACACACACACACACACACACACACACACACACACACACACACACACACACACACACACACACACACACACACACACACACACTAATTGTGCTGCTGTCATGGAGGTGCCTTTAAAAATATTTTTAAGATGATGATGATAAGAATAATACATTCAATTAATTGATTTCTATAATGATTTTGAGAGTTCGATGCACTTTTGTTGTTGTCATGAATGAAAAACGATCACATCCACAGCGCATGTCCATGGAGCACAGAATCTGTCTGCCTGTGCCTGGATGAAATCCACCAGAATCACATTTCACCACCTGTGCCAAACTCTAGACCTAGTTTCACCTGGTCTAAAGTGTAGTCTATTTTCTATCACCAAATTGTCAGGTGTCCCGAGGGCGTGTAATAGAAAATACCCTCAGATCGCCGGAACACCCATCGAGCCGTTGCGCGGTCTGCCAAATTCCCAAACACAATAAACTAGACAAAAATAAGGATGTGAAAGTTTTTGCACCGAGCAATGGGCCCTAAGTGCTCAACCTCTTTTTTTGCTGTGTAGTTAGGTTGTCCGGGTGGGAGAGTCAACATGGGTTCAAATCAACCCTTGAATTCATCAAACACTGTCACATTGACCTCAATATACAGTATATATAATGATCCAGAAACTAATGAGTCAAGCCAAAATTTGATCTCTGAGGCATATCAACTGTTCATCAGTTTCGACACTTAACTAGCAGATAAATTAGATGCCGTAATCAAATCTCTGTAAAAACGGCAACAGGAATGGACGGGTAACACCTCCGCTTAATCTGCCCTAATAAATCTATTCATAGGCCAGCCTACAGCTGTGAGGCGTGGGATTAAGACTTGTTTTTGTTTCCCAATTATTTATTCCAAATGGTGCCGGTTCATAGGCCAAGAAAGAACCTGCCCAGAATAGTATTTTTGTCAATATTTTACTCCATTTTCTTTTTTTTTAATGAATACAATTGTTGTGTTTTAGTGATCGACTCTACATGAGCCACATGAAGCAAACATCGCTTGTCATTCCAATAAATTTCAACTTTGACTGCAGCTTCACTATGTGTCAACAAGTCAAATACATGTACCTGTATATTGAAATGTGATCATGTATTGTCCGCAAAATTGATACTTTTAGATTCATCGATACAAGCTATACAGTATACAGCTCGGTTCCTGTCATTTGCTCATAAATTCAGCTAAATAGAATAGACATTCATGTAATTAACAAAACATCGTTTAATGGCACCACAGTCACAAATGGTAACTCGACTTTATGCGCTATGAAGTGATGGGCAAATGATGCAGAGAACTTGATACGACAGTGTGTTCTGTTGCACCAAATACTGGCACACTACTGAGATGGCATTCGGCCATCCTCAGAAAGCCAGGTTGTTCTTCACCAACATAGGTCAGAAGACTCTGCTGTAGTGCCCCACCAGATCCAGTAAATGCCAGTGTTTGGTGTTTTCTATTTGATATTTAAGACAGATTACCGGTAGTTATTACGGTCGAGCTTTTGACCTAATTTCTTCAGGCAACCATGGGGAAAAATGATCAATTACTCCGTGATAGGCAATGGCAACAAATTTGGATTACTTTGCTGTAGGAACGGAAGGAGCCCTGTTTTTAAGTCACAAAGTAAATGAGAGGCAATGTTTACTGGTTGTAGCCAGTTTGTTGTACATTTTTTAAGTGGACTGTACATCTACATCATCTACTTTGAAGGAAATCGTGCAAATTAAATAGAATCAATGAAAAGATTTTTTTTCAAAACCTCTCTGTTTCAGTAAATTACCCCTCCAGTACTATATTTTAATATTTTATTGTCTATATAGCTGTACTTGAAGAGCTAAATACTATTTGAGGTGGTACTGAGTATAAAAAGTCTGAGAACTAATTTCTAACAATCCATTAATCGCCTATTTTTGCCCTCTGGTCATCACGTGCGTGACAAATGTCAGTTGTCAGTCAGATGTGAATACGCATGTTTGTACTGTTTCATACATTGCTGCTCAAAAACAAAAAGCAATAACATGAACATGTATGTGACAGTGCCCTTCTCGATAAGTAGTCCCCCGCAGTGCTTTGTGTTCAATTCATGACAACCTCATGACATCAGGTGGCACATTGGCAGGCGTGTTCAAATTGAAGAGACGTACCAGGAGGGAGTGAGGTGAGCCAAAGGGGTGGCGTCGATTATATAAAAGGGCATGTTCGGCACTCAGGCACCATGTGACAGGCTCGGCCAATGACGCGGCCTCAGCAGTTCCAGCCTGCTGACCTCACCAAACTGGCACAAGAACAAACGCGAGGGCTTTAGCTAGCACTTGCGCACTCCTCTGGTCCCTTTTGGCCAGCTGAGGCCTGATGAGGTGAGATGGATGGAGCTCCGGTTGTGGTGCATGTGCAAGAGCTGTGTCTTATTTTGTTTTCTTTCTTCTCTTTTTGCCCCCCGCCCCACCACCACCACCCCCTTCCCTCTGTGCAGCTTTTCCTTGACTGAGATATGAGCTATTCGTACAGCAGTTAAGCAGTCATCAAGTTTTGACATTTTAGCAACTTGCTGTCCATTGTCACCTTTGACTTTCAGCAATCATTTCAAATAAACAGCCTTTTTACCGGCTCAAAAACATATCCAGACTGTGGGCTTGCACGCTCAGAGCGGACCAGGAGAAACTTAGCCATGCGTTTATCTCCATTCGACTTCATTATTGTAATGGTCTTCTTAGTGGAAAGAGCTGAATACATTAACGAAATGCTGAATTTAAACCCACCAGTGATCTGGGATCTATCGACTTGGGTCAATTAGTGGAGCCCTGAGTTTAAAGGAAACACAGTGAGGCTGCATTTAGCTGTTATGCTGCATACAAATGGGATAAGATGACAACAGAAGTGAAGTCAGCCCTAAGTGTAAATTCTTTTAAATCCAGGTTAAAAACTGTGCTTCCTTTCACCATACCTTTGATGAAGGTCCTCTAAACAATTTGATATATTTCTTTTCTTTTAGTCATATTACAAAGCTACTTTTCTTTCTTTACTTTCAAAACGTTCTGTTAATTTTTGTCCTTTAATCCTACATTTGCTTTCTCTGCTTCTAAATGTCATTAACTGTTGTGTTTGTAAATGCTTTTGGATGTTGTGCTTTTGCTTGTGTGAATAAGTGTATAAAACGTGCCAAATGAACAAAAGTGCCTTGCTTTGCTTTTCCCACTCAAAATATAGGGCCTACATTTTGAAAGTTATCAAGGCTCGAAATAAGCGGCTTCACATCAGGTTTTTTTTTTTTTTTTGCATTTTGTGCCTCATCAAATCATACTAAATGGCCATACTGAGCAAAATAAGCTTCGGCGGGCTGGCTGTCACATACCGCGGGTAGTTGAGGGTTGAGGGACGCTTGGCACCACTTACGTCGCAGTAACTGGTTAGCAACAAGCTTCGGTTAGCTATTTGTGAACCTAAACATTTTGCAGAGTTGCTTTGTTAACCTCCGTGGTGGCGAAGAAGTTACATGTTTAATCAGTATCATTCTCACAAAGGGATGATGAGAAAAGATGGCGAAGCCATGTTAATAGCTAAGCTAACTTAATAGTGACAATGCTTGGACGGGTAACACAAAATTAAATGCTTTGAGCATCTGGCGGGAATCGTGTTAAAGTGGAAAACATCCAACTTTGAACAGCAAAATAGCAGGCAAATGAATAAGCATTTGGAGACAAAATCATACACGCTAACCAGACCGAGAAATGAATTGAGTTTCGTTATGGTGTATGTGAGCCAGGAGGAGTGGCCAAAAGATGAAACGTATATTAATACAGTATAAAATACTTATATCAGTAATGTTATTCACAGTAGAGCCCTGAGTTTTAATTTTGACTTTTGTGGTCCGCACAATAAATTCTCTCAAAAATTGCATTATTATATAATTGCAGGAGTGTTTTTTTTCATCAATTTAGCTTTGCTTTTAGACAAGAAAATATGATTTGCTGCTATACATAATGTGAATTTTGGATATTAAAACTGTTGATTAGAGGTTTACTTGGTCATTGCCATATTTTTATTGTTTAATAAATGGTTGCTTCATGTCCCTGGGATTAACAAAAAAAGTTCACAAGTTAGAGAGTTGCTCCTTAAATGAAATCATTGATTGGCAAAACTGTTCCACCAAGACAAATGAATATTTGGAGCCTTGGTAAATTCTCATTTTGAATCAGTTCAGAAGCCGAAATGCAGGTCAGCCTCAGTTAGCATGTTAGCAAGTTTGTCTGATTATTTTACTCACGAGGTGTGGCTACATCATCATGAGTGATCCATGACATTTTCACGAGTGGTTTATGCAGAGAGTATGTGCAACATAAATAAAAGACGGATTTCAAGTTCTATGTAACCAAAAGTTAGACAAGCTAGGCTCGTATTATTAGTCTTTGTCCAGTATGATTCAACCGGTGAATGTAGGTCGGGGGCTTGTTCAGGAAAGAAAGGACATGGCCATACCTGGATATGTACTGGCCAGGTTTCGTTTGTTAACTGTTGAATTGGGGCTCAAACTGGTCAGTTAGCACTTGCAGTCTCCAGCATACTGCAGAATCTGACTTCATTAATCTTCGTTTTGCTTGTGGTCTTTGTCTCTCCGCGGTCAGACTCCAGTAGACCTGGCCACTAATCCTAATCCACCTGGCACCCATCTATATAACACTGCTCAGGTGGAAACTGCACCAGATGGGTGGATACCTGCTCCAGACTGCTGAGACTCTTTTATAAATATCTCTGGCAAACTGCAGTACTGTGTGCAGTTCTTTCAGAAGGGCAGCCATGATTCCACCTTGGTTTGGACATTTTTTGCAAAAACACGCTTGAAATCTTCCATACACATGCATGGTGTCTGAATTATGAACAGACACAAAAACGTCCGTCTTCTGCTAGAAAGCAAAAAACATCAACAATACAATGTCAGGGGAAACTATTAGAACTTTATTGCAGCTATGTAGAGACACTGTAAATTGTAGTAGGTGTATGCATATTTATCTTGGTCTCATTTTTTCACATCAAAAAATCAATTTGCAGGGAGATTTATTTAGTGTGTATGTGATGGGAAATCCTGTCATCTGCATCTGAGGCACTGTGCACAGCCAGAAAGGAAAAAAAAAAAACCTTTGGGCAACAACCACCACCTCAGAAAGGGGCTGAACGTCTCATTGACGTCAAGAGATTTTCTTCTCCACAAATGTGGCTAAAACCCAACCCAACTGCTTCAAATTCTCAGCTTGACTGGCTCACAGCAATGCATAAATGTGGAAAGTAACTGCGCTAAAAATGTTTAGGGCAAATTTCGGGTTGGATGTACCATTTCCCTGCTTTGTGCACCAAGTAGGTTAAGATAAGATAAGATATGATATCCTTTATTTGTCCCACACTGGGGAAATTTACAGCCTTCAGCAGCAAGATTGTGGGTACTCAAACAGGGATATGCGCTGCTGGAGAGGCAGCCCCCTGGTTTGACACTAAGTCACCACATGTGATAAAAGGATTATTTTTAATAGTCAAATCATTGTTTGATTTTTTTATTATTCTTATTAATTAAGGAATCAAATAAAACCTTTGTTTTCCATTGCTACAGTAATAAACTGGACGTCTTGTCAAATTGACAGTGCAGAAAACGCACAAACTAATAGACTTGGATTCAGTTATTGGTTTGGTCCATAACATGTCAGAAAATAGACAAAATAAAAATTCTGCAAAGGAAATTTGGAAATGTTTTTGCTCAACAAGGTCTCTAAATGATTCATTCACTAAAAAAAGTTGTCAATTAATTTGGTTATCCATTAGTTGTCTGTTAATCGATTCATTTTTGCACACATTCTCTGACAACAGCAGGTGACCATTGAATAACTTTTGAGTGCTTCAACTCGACATGAATATGTACTCCATCGTGTATTGATTCCACATGTCTCATTTTATCTCACAGCATTTATGCACATCTGAAGTTTCTTGTTTGCTGTCATGAGGCGACATGAATAAACAATTCAACTGGAAAAGAAATGTGTCACAGAGGGTGGACTGAAGCTGTCATGCTACCCGCGAAAGATCTTTAAGACGTTAATTAAAACAAGCTATGATCACTGATGAACCAGCAAAGAGCACAGAGTTAAAGCAAAGCATCCCGACAAGTAGATCAGGCCCATCCAGTGCCGCCCAGTAAGCCAATTTCCTCCATGTGATGTCTTTCACAGGATGGTTACAAGGAACAGGATAAGCTTGACTGAGGTGGTGCAGGATTGTTTTAGCGGGAATCTGGAGCAACTGCAATATTGACGGGTTGAAAGAAAGGGTCAGATTGTGAAGTCATAAGTTTGAATGTGCAGAATACATTAGTGGCGCTTCAAATGTTGTCACTGGGTTTGATCATGACCACTGATTCCTTCACGATACTTGCATATTGTGTGCATGCACATTATCGACAGGCACATGTGCAGACATTTAAGGGGCAGGTGCTCAAGGCCAAAAAAAATGAGGCACCCTTTGTGAAAATTATTCACACAATTGGGACAGTAGTACGTAAGAATGAATTTCTGTTAACACTATGAACACAGTCAGTAAACCTATCTACAAAGTAGGTGAAGGTGAAGCTAGAGTGAAAGTCTACACACCCCTGTTGAAATCTCATTTGCTAGTGTGCACTGCGGATAACTCGACTCAATACCCGTCTAATATCCAGACACTTTTGAGGGAAATTGATGACAGAGACGGTATATTTTATTGTTTGCATTTTGTGAATTCAGGAAAAAAATGGGCTCAGGCAGAGTGCAGTTTTTCTCACCGAGGGCAAAAGGAGCGCCACCAGGAGGCTATCTGTGCACATGCCTGATTGCGGAGCATTATTTTCAACAACTTCTCATTGTCTCATTTCCTGCGGTGTGCTCAGAATCTCATGTTGTCTTGTCTTTTTTGCTCCACAGCAGAGAGAACCCCAAACAAGCCACAAGAGTCACATCAAGTAAGTGAGTGACAAACATGGGCTGATGGAAGGCCTGATTCAATCAAACCGCCCATGCTGACAAATGCTTTTTGCTCCTGACGCACATCTTAGTGTCACTGTAATGCAAACAGAAGTGAGAACCGTGCTATTTTATGCCTCCCGAATCTGGCAGCTGTTACTGTTTAGATGGTTTGACAAAAAGACAGATTAACACTGCTCCAATTTGGGCAATCTTGTGATGCAACGAAATGTGGATGTTTGTAAATACTGAATAATGTGCCAAGAAAAAAAAAAAAAAACGCTGGTGAGTCACAGGGATGACGCAAAACAACTGGAAATAGAGCGACGCTTGAGCGCAGAGGTGTAGGCAGGATCTATTTGTGCATGTGTGTGTCAGTGGCATGCGTGTGTGTTTGTGTGAAAGGGGCTGAACTTTTATGATTGCGTTGCAATCTGCACAGCAGCATTGGGATCCTTTTAATGTGTATTCCGATGTAACCTTTCGCTGCCAAATCATGTGTTTTCAGGTCAGGATGGAGAGTATGGCTTAGAAAGCGAAGAGGTTATTTTGACGCCTGAAGATGAAAACCCACTCAGGAGAATCCTGCAGGTATGCACGCACACTGCCTGCCTGCCATTGTGTCTTCATCTGCACTTCGCACTCGTGCAGCCGCATCTTACATGCGCATGAAAACCAAATAAAGCACTCTGCCGCTGTGCGTGACCTTGGATGGGAGAATATTCCTTGGTGTCACATTCACCGGAGGAACATCTTTGCCTGCCACACACATGCACGCACATGCGGCACCATTCTAAATGACACATCTGTGTGGCCATATGCTACTGCTTCATATAGATTAAAGGATTTGATGTAGTCTCTGCTTTTTAAATAGTGCATTCACAAAGGTGGCATGAAAAACAAGATGAAACCTTGCAACATAATTTGTAGATAAATCCCGTAATTTGTAGATAAAGACAGAAAAGCCACTCAGAGTAAATGTCTTACAAAACAGTGCTGGATTTCGCACAAAAGCCTTCCAATGCAATGTAGCCTCTAAGCAAAGAGATTACAAAAGATGGAGGAGCTCTTGGTAGCATATAGGCTGCCGTACATCATGTTTTTCTCACAGCGCACATCTGCTCCAGACTGATACAAATCCAACTCTGATTACATTACTCTCACTTTGTGGTTAGCATTCCAGCTATGTTAAAGGTCAAGAGTGAAGTAAACTGGGCCGACCATCTTTTGAGCATTACTTAGAGCTAAAACCATTTCAAGCACGCTTCTGAAAAGATTTTTTTTTAACACAATCCACCCAGATTCATAGTTAGACCCATAGTAATGCATTTAACAATGAAAAGGCTTTTGTTCAGAAATCTCCATCGTTTGACGCTATTAACAGAATGCTGAGTGCCGGTCAGCAATTGTACTGCATTGTTGATTGTCCCGCAATCTGCTCTTAGCCATTGTTATTGAGTTATTCGGCGAAATGCCTCGGTACTGTGTGGCGATGCACTGTTCACATTCAGGCTGACACTTAGTTTGAGTGGCCAAAAGAGAAGAATAGGGAACGTAAGGTGACTAATTGTAACGAAACAGTTTCGTTCTCACAAAGCAAATGAATTTCACGCCAGTGTCGACAAGCATTCTTGTTACAAGCACTTCTAAGAACTCTGTTTTCTCGTCCAGATTTGCAAAAAAAAGGTAGGTGTCAATGAATAATTCTGGCTATTAATTATGAAAACATTTGATTCAAAGTATTATACATGGATGTAATCCTGTCTGAAAATATTTCAAACTATGTCAGTGCATGGAGGGAATCATCTTTAATGGTTTGCAACTAACAATATCTGCCCATATAATGTGAAGAGTGGCCGAAAACTCAACAGAACTACCTTAGCAATGACAATGTAGGACACCAACACACTGTCATGTGTGCTCTCAGTGCTGGCGGGAATACATGGACTAAGTAGGTAATCCCACCGTGCGCAATTTACAGCACGACACAGTATTGATTTGGAAACAATAACGTACTGTATACATGTATGGGCCAATAACATCTTACAAACAATCTCCTCTTGCTCTTCCTGTAACTCTTCAAACATCTGGATCCCCTCAGATAAGTTTCAAACGTCACTTTGCAAATCGATTTATGATTGGCTTTGTACACTTTCCATCGAGAGCCCCGCTATTGTTGTCTCAAAGTGACGTCACACGTCTGAGTTTGTCACTTGTCGAATTTAAGAAATAGAAATGATTTGTTCATGCTTTATTTAATGTTCATTCTGTTAATTACTTTACTTGTGACATAAAAATGTTTCATTTGGGATTTTCTAAAATGACTAAACAGTTGACCTTTAATCACCTGTTGAAATCAAATCGATTTATCGCAGTTCATTCATTGCCCAAAATACAAGTAGGCCATGCACAAACATTTTAGAACAAGGCCGACTTTCTCAACTCTCAAAGGATTCTTTACGATCTTACATCATGGAATTGTGGATTGCAATTAAGATTTTAGTTTAACAGTATCACACATGTTTTATAATTCAATCATCTAGTTTCAATACAATTCAATCAAATGGGCAACAATTGGATTACAGTACTGGGACTATACAGTGCAAGAAGAATTCACTTACTGTCTCCCCCTAGTGGGCGAATTGTAGTGGAGCAGTGTTTCTACTTGACAGCAAGGGAAACATTTTGCGAGGCATAATGTGAGACTCTAAACAATTTATATCACGATGCAAATCTCCGTGTAGGAATAGAGTTTAAATTGTGTATGAAATGTGTTTTACCCTTTAAAAAAATAAAGTAAAATAAAATATAAACAACAAACAGATCGCATGAATTGCAGTCAACATTTGAAGTGGTTGCTCACCACTGACACTTATTTTACCGTGGCAAAGTATTCCTGGGACATAATAAACCCAGTTTCTGCCAATGTGCAATTCCTTTCGTCCATTTTTCAACTGTTGGTACTGGTGGTCGGAAGATTGAAAAAAAATAATAAACTGGCGAACAGCTCATTAGATATTAGAGTTGCAGTTACATTGATTCTGGCTGATTAACCTTTGCTCTGTGGAAATCTAACATGTCGTCGTCAAAATAAAATAGACGTGGATTATTAAATGTATTAATGTATGCAGATTGCTACAGATGTGCTTTGCTCGTCCAACTTGCTCTGACCAAGCAGTCAGAGGATGCAAAGTTTATCATCGGCCACTTAGATGGCCCTGGGAGATGGATTTGAATTCCGCTCGGTTAAAGAAACAGTCCCATTGTTGATTTAGCGGTTCATTGGCCAGCACAGCTGATTTTGAAGGCGCTGGGCAGATTACACGGAGATGGTAGCACATAGAGGCTGAAATCTGGTTGCCCCCCGTAAAAATCCATCATACGCTTAGCAGGAAATGGAGAGAAAAGTCTGTTGGGATTAAATGAAAATCATTTTTGGAATGAATATTAGAATTTAGGTTGTAATATGAGGCCAGCTAAGAAGGCCTTGCTGGCGCTATACACACGTGGTCTGGAGTTTCAACCTCAGGGAAGTTGAACTAAATAAACTGTCTTTTATGCCATTCTTTTATTTTCTCCCAGCCCTTCAAGTGGCATCATGCAGGAATGTCTCACAGCAAGAGGAAGCTGCTCCAGTCGCTGATGGGACCGTACGGCCCTCTGAGCGTGTCCTACAACGGCAAGACGTGCATTCTCTTCAAGGCAAAGCGCCTGGCCATCCGCTACAAGAACCACACCTTCATTGACCTGACTGAGAGAGTGTTCAATGCCAACTCACCTGTGGACACCAAAGGCTCGGTCTGCACCAAAGAGAAGGCCACGTAAGTAACCACAACTCCAGCCATGTTGTTGTGCTACTTCCTTTTGGTCCATTTCTTTGTCATTTCTTATGTGCAAATTAAGTATCAAGTACAGAAGGCACTGCTGCGTAAGATGACAATCAAAACTGTGTCAGATAACAATCAAAACGTTATTGAATGAATCCATTATCAGTTTATGACAATTTCTTTGGAACGGCAACATTTGTGAAACATTTCTTGTAGTTGGCAATGATTTCAGCTAGGGGGCGGTGTGCCTAATGTGGTCAGTGAGCATATTTGTTTCAAGGTTACTTTTGACTCGATTGCAATGCCTTTTATCTATATCACTATGTGCAAGAACAATGAGATTAAAAGAAGCTCGTTCTCCAGTTGAGACAAGTACAGTATATAGAATATAAAATGTTAAAAATGAAAAAAACGTCAGGATAAATAAAATGCCAGAAGATAAAGAAGAGAACTGTCGTCTTAGTAGTATCGGAAAGTATTTGGATATTGCACAGTGTTCCAAGATTGACTATTGTGCAGAAGCTGGAAAAAAAAGAAACAGGGGTTAGGGTCAGGGAGGGCTCAGTGCATGTGTGAGCTTAGGGTGGGCAATGGCTTTGAGGGGGGGAAGGGAAGCAACCATTTGTTGAGTCTGTTTCATACTTTTTATGATACACAAGTAGTGGCTCCCTGAGGGCAGGAGGTCACAGCCAGAATGTTGTTTGACTCCAGGCCTGAATAATGTTTTAATGTTGTTTTTCTACAGGCTTTCGTTAAAATTTGGTGACGTGGAAGACTTGCGAGGTCTTGTGATCAGGTACCTATTGAATTATTTTTCAACAATCAGCACCTTTTACTGAATGCACATTTCCCCTTGAACTGAATTTGTCATCCTGGAGTAAAAAAACACTGCTCACAGAATGCAGGCAACATTTGGAAATCCGGAAAATACTACATAAGAACCTCATTGTGTTCTTTCATTCATTTGCCGATGCGCTTTATCCTCACAAGGGTCGCGGGGGGTGCTGGAGCCTATCCCAGCCGTCTTCGGGCAGTAGGCTGGGGACACCCTGAACTGGTTGCCAGCCAATCGCAGGGCACACAGAGACAAACAACCATCCGCGCTCACATTCACAACTCTGGACAATTTAGAGTGTTCAATCAGCCTGCCATGCATGTTTTTGGAATGTGGGAGGAAACCGGAGTACCCGGAGAAAACCCACGCATGCGAACATGCGAACTCCACACAGGGAGGCCGGAGAGCGCGTCGACCTCTGCAGTGCGAGGTCGACTCCCTAACCACTGGCCCAATGGGCCGCCCACCTCATTGTATGCAGACAGAAAATCCTGAGCCCAGACTTCATGGCATTGCCATCATGTAGCATGTTTCCTCTTAATATATTCCAATTGTGTCAAATAGTCACGCAGCATCTGCAACAAAACTGTTATTCTTTTCCCTGAGTTCAATTTCTGAAACAGGATATTATGTACGCCTTCTGCCCCAGGCTTCAGATGTCAAACACCTTCTACGAAGCAGCAGGTCAAAACTGGTTCACGCTTGACAGTGTGCATATCCACTACAACTGGACGCAGGAGGCCACGTTCAACGCCAGTGAGATTTACGCTCCAGCCACGTCGTCCTACCACTGCCAGCACGTCAGCAGTCTGCACAAATATGACACTCTGCTGGTGCCCAGCTCCCACACCGACACGTCGGCCAACTGGCACATTACTTTCACAGATTTCCAGGTACGATCTCATAAAGGGGACGCAGGTGTTGTAACCTCGGGCTACTTTCCTTAGACAAGCAGAGGCTGGTCTCGCTGATCCCGTGTTGAGAAAAATAAAATCACACCACAACTCTTTTAGCGTGTAGCCTTCTGTTGAATGCTTAGTGTGAATGCCTTTGATCTATATCATGACTCCCTTTATACACTTGTGTAACTAAAGCAACATAAATCAGGTGGAATTAATCAGCATTGTTACTTTTAAGACCGCACCCTGATGGCAATGAATTTGCTTTTCACGGTCAAGCCTCGTTGGTTTTGAAATATTCATAGTTCAGGATGATGGTAGTACTCTCTCCGACTGCAACTTATTTCGTTTGATGCCATTTTGTACTTTGCATGTCTGTGTTTGCCAGCCATTTCCTTTGGTGTACCATCAGTCTGTTATAGCGTACGTTTGGCAGTCTGTTGGCCTGTCTGTACTCAGTGTGCTTGGCCATCTGCTCGGCTGTCTCAACCCGTGTGTGCTAAACCCAGTAAGAACCACTTGTCCCCCTTGAATTCAGCCTCATCTCAGATTTCTGCCTTCTCTTGCAGATCCAGGCCTTCAACGTGCAGTCGGACAAGTTTGCGTCGGCCAGTGACTGCGCCACTTTCTTGACGCCGGCCATCCTCATGGGCTTGGTGACGTCACTGATCCTGCTCCTGGTGCTGGCCTACGCCCTGCACATGGTGGTCCACCTCAAGCACATCGACCGCTATGAGGAGCACAAGGCAACCGTCTACTTCCCCCGGAGTCCAGAGGCTGAACTGCCGGACAAGAACAGCCTTTGAGGAAAGAGGACAGGCGCAAAGAGAGGAAAAGCAAGCCTGTGGCAGAAAGCAAGTCATGGAAAAAGTATCCTCCACAGAGTATTTCTTCAACAAAATGCCTGTTCACATGAAAACCTTGTAAATCACTTGTAAGTAAATGCGGGATACTCTTTCCTCATTGGCTTGTATCTTGGCATCCATTGTCCGGATGCTCAAGCCTCTCCTGGGCCGACAGTTCATGATCCAAATGTCAAAAGGTCAAGGAGAGTCCTGAGGCCCTGAGGGTCAACAGCGGCCTTTACCCCAGCCAGCCATGCGACCCTTACCGGGCTATCTGTCACTGACACAGCTAACATCAGATGCTCTCAATTTAGATGTAAGTAACACATGGGTCACTCACAACTGTCATACCACAAGCTTCCGCCAGTCATCATGTTTCCAGATTTCTCGAAGGTATCCATCGTCCTCCTGCTGCAAGCACTATAAGCTTCAAACAGCCAGTTTTAGCACTGGAATAGTCCTGTTAGCTGCATGCCGTGAAAAAGCTGGGCAATTTGAGCTAGTGCAGCGTTTCCTGATAATCTGAAAGTGTTGCATGAAGTGCAGTTTAAAAGAAGCAAGCAAGGCACAAAGCAAAAGGAGCCTGAGGAGCTTCCGGGTTCCAAGAGAATGAGAAAGCAAGGAAATTCTGGTCTAGCATCTGGCTGGAGTGAACGGCCCTTCTGAGCCTTCCATGTCTTTCATGCCGTCCCTAAACAAGACTGCTGCTTGGGATTTAACTGTGAAATGGCCTATTACGGACCAGATGGATGTAGATGAGTGGCGAGGGGTTCTACAAACTAGCACAACATTGGTTAGTAGCAAAAGCACTGACCAGAAGACTTAAAAACTGTACGAAGAACAATGGTGCAAAAGACATCCCGCCTGAGGACGGCACAAGAGTGCATCTCTCCGGTGAAATGGCTCTTTGAGAGTCAAGATTTTGGACAAGACACTGGGTGTGACTGCCGACGTGAAGCTTCAGAGGTGTTGCCATAAAATATGCTGAGTGAGATATTGTGAAAAAGAGCTAACCATTTCAGCTATGTACAAAACAAAGACATGTACAGAAGTGTCACTCTGCAGAAGTCTTTTTTTTTTCTTATTATTTTCGTCTTTTTTTTTATTTTATATATACGATGTAATCATGAAAAACTTACTGGTACAGGACAACGATGCTCAAACGCCGAAAGAAAAGGATAAACATCCGCATCTCTTTACAACAGCTTTTTAATTCGAATATAAGAAGCACAATTACATGACGTTGTGCAAACAGATGAGGATTGGTGTTATGATTATTGTCCCCCTTCCTGCATATGTCTGACTTTGTTTAAAGATGGGTTCTGATGAAGTCGAGTGCAGTCAATCTAACTGTAACTGTAAATCCAAATTCCTGCCATAGAGAAAAAATACACGATGGAATGCCATCCAGCACCTGGGATTTATTGATGCCATGATTATGCCAGAAGCCACACTAGCAACAATAACAACATCAGTAAGTCATTACCATTGATTTAAAAAAAAAATAAAAGTCTCAGCATGACAATAAGTAGATATCTTAACATTCGATATGGCAGTTCTGTCAATCTGTAGCAGTGTCAAATGTGTTCTTTGGTCGTAAGTGTATCCTACAAACTACGAAATGAGTGCGGGTAGTTTGTCCGAGGACCAACTGATTGAACAATAAATGATATTTAGTGGAGAATTTGTGCTGCGTTGATATATGGACGAGTACATTTACAAACATTAATAATATTCGTTTTATATTCAATTGTCACATGGAAAGGACAAAAATATTAGTCTAACCCAGGCATGTCCAACTCCGGGCCTGGAGGGCCAATGTCCTGCCTGTTTTCTAGCTCTCCCGGCTGCAACACAGCTGATTCAGATGTTCAGCTCATCAGCCAGCTCTGAAGCAGCATTAGAACGTTCCTGATGATTTGAATCAGGTGTGTTGCTCCTGGGAAAGCTGGAAAACAGGCAGGACAGCGGCCCTTGAGGACCGATTTTGGACACCCCTGGTCTAACCCCACATGAGAAAGAAAGATGTAATTCCATATCATAACCAGTAGAGGTCAGAATAGGATTGTCTTGCAATGAGAGAAAAGATGCACTTGCGGTGAAATTAGTGGTTGAGGAGTGTCTACTTTTTTGCCACAAACGGAACCATTGGAACTGCACGGGTACATATTTTATATTCTTTATAATTTTATGTTTCTCTTACCATATGGGACTAAATTGTTGTAATTTGCCTCAATTAACGTTCAAATGCATGTTGAATAACTAATTCACCATTTGCTTTTGGGTGGTGTGATATTACAGGACATCCTTTAGATGTGAGTATTTAATTGCCTAAGAATCGTCTGACATGGTATGCCAGGCCAGTCAAGGACTAAAGTGCCCACATTCAAATGCTGACCTGATTGAAAAAACATGTGCCAATAAGAAATGTACATCAACAAATATTTCAGGAAGACTAGAAATGAATAATCACGATTGTTCATGATGACCCCAAAACATCAATCAGTGCGTCATGCTGAATGCTCATCTCTCCCATTGCAGAACTCTGGCGTCAGGCTGTTTAGAGAGCTCAAAGCTGCCGATTGTGCACTTTGTGGCAGTGGTCTGAGCACAGACAGATAGGCCCGCCTGTTTTATATGTAAAGCTGCCAGTCAGAAAGAAGAGGCCTGCAGGGCTCTCCGTACGGCTCCTTTGTTACAGCCAAACTGAGATGGGGAGGCTCTAAATAAGCCGCTTTGCATTGTGGGAGTTCAAGAGCCCAGGAGGAGAGTTTATTGAGTGCAACCTTCACAAGAATCTCATTTTCACATTTTTTTTACAAATCAGTTAAAAAAATGTTAGTGTGTGCGCGTAAGTGTGTGTGTGTGTGTGTGTGTGTGTGTGTGTAACCGAGCGAGACTGCCACAATCAGTAGTGAATCCCGTCTCTCTCTCACACACACACACACACACACACACACACACACACACACACACACACACACACACACATATACATATATATTAATCCTCGCCTCACCCATCGGGTGGTGTCCGTCCCCCATTCAGCTCTGGTCCTCTACCAGAGGCCAGGAAGCTTGAGGGTTCTGCGCAGTATCCTTGCTGTTCCCAGCACTGCACATTTCTGGACTGAGATGTCCGATGTTGTTCCCGGGATCCAACCATTCATCCTGTTTGGGGGTCACTGCCCCGAGTGCTCCGATCACCACAGGCACGACTGTCACCTTTGCCTCCGAGGCTCTCTCCAGCTCCTCTCTGAGCCCTTGGCCCAACTGCTTTCCTCTGCCCTTTATCCATGATCACGATATCCAGTTGATTCGCCATTACCATCTTGTCAGTCTGGGTCTGGAAGTCCCACAGGATCTTCGCTCGGTCATTCTCCACCACCTTCGGAGGTGTTTCCCATTTTGACCTTGGGGTTTCCAGTCCATACTCCGCACAGATGTTTCGGTAGACGATGCCAGCCACCTGGTTATGGCGTTCCATGTAGGCTTTCCCTGCCAGCATCTTACACCCTGCAGTTATGTGTTGGATCGTCTCAGGTGCCTCTTTGCACAACCTACACCTTGAGTCTTGTCTGGTGTGGTATATCTGGGCCTCTATGGCTCTGGTGCTCAGGGCCTGCTCCTGAGCAGCCAGGATGAGTGCCTCTTCAGGCCGGCCCTCCCTGCCACTGATAGGACTTCTTGAGATCAGCCACTTCCGTTATGGTCCGGTGGTACATCCACTTGCTATCACAACTTGAGATTGATATACATATCTCGCTCACAATGACTGCTGTTATTTTGCCAATCACTGCTTTGCTCCAATGGCGCTCTTTAATGACTGTCGAGGCTTGGCAAGTCAACTTTTAATTGCACCTTGCAGTCAAGACAACCACAGACTCTGAATTCCCCCTCTCCTGTCAGCATAGGAGCATAGGAGGGTCTAATTTTAGCCCTTAGGCATGTTATTATTGCAAATGAGGTGCTAATCAACATGCCTGTTAGGCCAGTGACAAATATGAATTCCGTGAATGGATCATGGTGCTCCACATATGCTGCTGCACACCCAGGAATGTAATTGTTTTTGTAGGCCTTGTCAAATAAAGTTGTGAATGAAACACATATAATACTGGATTCACATCTGATCGAATCAGATGGAAATGAAAGGCAGGAAAATATGTGAAGGACAATATAATGAGGGGAAAAGAAAAGGTGTATTTCAGGAAGGTGTTGACTATAAAATGGAACTGGAAATCATTCGTGCAGAAAAAGGAGTGCTTGTGAACACAAACATAATACTGTACAGAGCTTTGAAATTGTCTGCTCGTTCTCGCTCCCCAGAATAACAGCAGACCTTTGCACAATTTTTTTGAGCCAATGGGGTTTCCTGTTAGTAGATGGAGGATGCAGTTTGAGTGTCATTTAAATAATATTTATTTT
Source organism: Hippocampus kuda (assembly GCA_901007745.1). NCBI lineage: Eukaryota > Metazoa > Chordata > Actinopteri > Syngnathiformes > Syngnathidae > Hippocampus > Hippocampus kuda. The sequence goes on from CAAKHF010012741.1 coordinate 26,121, forward strand.
CCATGGCAAACCATAGTTGCTGTCCTATAGATGGAGAAAGAAGTTGTCATCTTCATGCTGGTGAGCTCTGACACCACCATTTCCTGTGCAGACAGGAAGTAAGATCAGTCATGTGCTATTTGACGCTTTGCCCGGTGGAGGCAAACTCGTAAGTGTACTCGTAAGTGTATTTTTACGTGAATATTCAACCGATGCAGGGGGCTGGCTATATGTTGCCTTGATTATACTACATTTTGTGGATGATGACTTTCGCAAATGTATTATATCTCTTCTGCCAAAGATAGTTTGCCTCACCCAAATTAGTTTTGCACATAAAGTATATATGCACAAAGTGACTACGTGGATAAGTGAACAAAGCATCTGCTGGCCCTTGGCTATTTGAGGGTGTCACAAAAAGCATCAATATTATTTTCTTGTTAACATCGGAAACATGGTGGCAGTTGGTCCAAACTAACATTCAGTATAACGCCCCCTAAAGCGTTGGGGCGGCACTGAATGTAGTCATGGGCAGATAAAGCGGAATGAAACTTGTTTTGGGGAGTTGGAGGAAGTCCTTTTGCCAGTACAGGTATATGTGCTAACATTATTTTGAGGCTTTGGGGCCTCAAACTTAAAACAACAGTGACATCTGGCGGATACTGCAATCAAGCATATCCATTCAGGCGAACCGAAATGTTCTGATGAAATAATTTTCCAAAGGTCTGCAGAGGTAATTTCAAAAATAGAGTATAAATGTGTTGTTTAATTGCCAACATATTGCATTGCTGTTTGAAATTGGCTTACCAGTGACAACTGAAGTAAATAGCATACTTCTGACAATGTCAAGTCAAACGTGATATTTCCTCATTGAAATGCCTTGAAATATTACATTTGAATAGAGGATTCTTGTTCATAATTTTCTCCTGGAGCCTTGGTGAAGCTGCCACTTGTGCTCTGCTTTTCTTTCGCAAGCCCTGCAGTTATTCTTGGGTGAAATGAACATCCGTTGGGATTTGACTCCCTTTTTATCAAGCGTGTCTGCCTCCAGGTATCCTCTGCTGAGTCACGTCTGCTTGCAAACCCGCGTGGTGTAAATATTATGCTTCTATCTTAAATGATGAAGAGAGTGTTCTGTCATACCAGGCATGTAACCTTAAGGACCAATGTGTAAGATTAAAAGATTTACATAAAATAGCCATAAATTACATTTCACTTTGCACCTTACATTGCGTTCTCTAAAAAACATTCATTCATTCATTCATCTTCCGAACCGCTTTATCCTCACTAGGGTCGCGGGGCTCTAAAAAACAAAAAACAAAAAAAAAACCCTTTTATCCACACACCGAGTTAGTGATTGTTCAAAAACTCTTCAGAAGTGACCCCTGTTTACATTCCCAAAAGTAAAATCTAAACTAATTTTTGTTTCTCTTGCTCTCTCTCTCTCTCTCTCTCTCTCTCTCTCTCTCTCTCTCTCTCTCTCTCTCTCTCTCTCTCTCTCTCTATATTCATTCATTTTCCGAACTGCTTTTATCCTCACTAGGGTCGCGGGGGTGCTGGAGCCTATCCCATCTGTCTTCGGGTAGTAGGTTGGGGACACCCTGAACCGGTTGCCAGCCAATAGCAGGGCACACAGAGACGAACAACCATCCGCACTCACACGCACACCGAGGGACAATTTAGAGCGTTCAATCAGCCTGCCATGCACGTTTTTGGAATGTGGGAGGAAACCGGAGTACCCGGAGAAAACCCACGCAGGCCCGGGGAGAACATGCGAACTCCACACAGGGAGGCCGGAGCCGGGATCGAACCCACGACCTCTGCACTGTGAGGTCGACGCGCTAACCACTAGGACTCTCTCTCTCTCTCTCTCTCTCTCATATAAGTATTAATTCAACTACCCAAATTCAACTACTCCAAATTACCATCACAGCGTCATGCCCAGTCATCCCTGCATGTTGAAGACTTGGATTCTTTTTTTGTCAAGTACAACATGACTTTGTGTATCGTGTAAAGCCTCTTGCATTTTCATTCTGCTACATTCACCTTTCCTGCCTTACTTTCTGCACACATTCAAACTGCAAATGGGGCATCTCTCTTATCTCTTTGTGGTATTTATTTGATCTTTCTTCTGGGGGGGGGGTTCCCCTTTATTTTATCTTACTTTTTGGTTCGATATTTTCATTTTCACAAGTCTACAAACTTGCTGGACTAACCTGGGACCTTGGGGATTGTGTTTCATGCCATATCATGTTGAAATGGTTGTTGGTGTGTTGGTGTGTTTTTCACATCCTTAAAGCTTCAAAAATAACTTGAAAGAAAACAAGCAGAAATTAAAATAGGAAAGTAAAATTCAAATATTCTAAAGTAATAGCAATTTAAAAAACTAAACACAAATCAATACTGGATGCTTCTGCTGTGCGCACTTTTGCCTCATTGGGGCAGTGTGGTGCCATGCATCGGTGGAGTCCTCATAGTGAGCTAAAATAAGAGTAGAAGAAGACAGTTGCACTTGAGGGCTAGTTATGTTAGTCATTTTTCACCAACTGGGAAGAACATGTTAATGTTTGCCCAAAAGATTTAACCAACCTTCGTTTTCAAAAAATAAATAAATAAAAATACATGCAGCCACGGCCATTCTTGGTATTTGGCCAAGATCAGAGATCAAATCCTTTGTTCAAGGACATGATCCATTTTGGGAGCAAAGCTCAATAAATGTTTCCCTGATGGCTTTCACAAGCAAATGACATTGAGGAAACTCCTGACCACATAAATGACTCCACAAACGGAGTTATGTAAGAATGACCATTAATTTCTGTCCAATAATTCAGATGAACAAAATAGCACGGAGTAATTCCTCAAAATCTTTTGTTGGATTAGAAGTCAGATTTCTGGAGTACGGTTTTTACATGAATGAATGAAAAGCTGTGTATGTGCAGAAGTGGAGCAGCATATCAGGTTTTATCAAGACATCCTTCCCCTGTGGATCTTTTGTTTCATCCAAGTTGACCTTGATGAGCAGCTGGAATAAAAGAAGAGCACAACAGAAATTAAAGTGGGAGCAAACCAAGGAGGAAAATTATAGAGATGATGTTCTGACAAAAATGCATTTTCCAAAAAAAAAAAGGCTTCAAGCTGTTGCTTGCCACTTCAAGATGAAGTTTACTGTCAAAGTAAAAAAAGTAATTACACTTGTATTTAAAACAGTCACATAGCTTTGCTTTCGATGAGACAGTTTAGCGAAATGCCCCCCCTCTCCCCAAAACACAGTGCAAAACACCATAGATGGGCTCATGAATTGCATCACTGTGTTAAAGTATATTTTATATTCGTTTAAGCAGGCCTTACCAATCATTTTGAAACTGAGAACTTCTTTGGTACATGTACTGATAAATGCGAAAGGCATCCAATTCGATACACACTTCTGAAATTTGATCTAATTACTTTGAATTATATAAGATTAATATGAGTGAAATTAATCTGTGAAGACACTGAACACAGTGATAAATGGCAATTCTATTAATCTCAGTATGGAAGGATGATTTGAAATTGGAATGTGTCACATGAAAAATGTGAACCCGTACCAGACAAGAGACAGGACGGGCACTTTGAGAGAAATAGCATTTAACAAAATGTGCATGTAAGGGGACAGTTTGAATATAACCTGGCTAGTGGCTGCATAGAAGTGCTGAAATATTTGTCTTAAGTGCAGTTGTATGCAGTATACAAACATGAACAGGCAGTCATCTTCCGCTTTGATGCAAGTGACGTCCTCCAGACATATCTCTCGTGTTTTGTAATGCAAAGAGAGAGGGACAAGGAGGCAGGCGCAAGGCAACTTATTTTTTGTCTTCGCAATCGAGCAGAGGTCATTTGATGTTATAATAAATGGAATAGAATACATACATATAAGTCCAAAGAACATTTGAGTTCTGAGTCTCATCAAGGAACATATTAAAGTCGTATCTCAAAGCGCCACTCTATTTGTCCTGTACTTAGAACCATTCGAATTAAGAAACTCATGATGATGTCATAAAGTGTACCCAATTAAGTGTCACACCAAGTGTGGGTGAAAAGCTTGAATCCTTCACCCCAATAAACCGTGTCTCTATAGGGCACCAATGTGCAAATATACAGTAAGTTATTCAGTGCTGCTGATCCTCTTCACAAAGTATGTCCAGAATATTTGCAGCTCCAAGAGAAATACAAGCTGTCACATGGGATGTGTCGCCTGAAGGCGTCTCATCATCTTTCACCAGCCATATGCTCACACGTTCCCAGTGCCACGTTGCTCCAAAGGGGCACTTTGATGCAACAGAAATGTCATATGTCATCACCCATCTACCAAGAAGCGAGACAATACGAAACACCCCCTTCCTAGTTCTCACACACCCCCTCCTTTTGTATGCACCCACTCCACTTTTTTTTTTTTCATCAGCACTTTAACAGTAATCTGCTTCAGTGAACTGGCCATATAGTGCATGACTTGATGTGACTTGAAAGCTAAAGGACAGCTATTAAAGCCCTGTAATAACGCTATCGCGTGTGCGTGTGTGTGTGTGTGTGTGTGTGTGTGTGTGCGTGTGTGTGCGTGTGCATGTGCATGTGTGTGTGTGTGCGCGCGCGTGTCCGTGCGTGTGTGTGGAAGAGCGTGGAGGGATAC